>ML266596.1:37324-124356 GCA_005239495.1 Nicotiana undulata
ATGTTAATTAAAATATGTTTCTAAACAAAAAAAAAAAAAATTGTGGGGGGGGGGGGGGGGGGGGGGGGGAAGGGGGTTCAACCTGTACATATTTGGCCCCAAAAAACCGCGCCACCCCCACCCCCACAAAAGGAAAACCCATGCTAACTTGATGCTGCCGCAAGCCATAATCGTATCATGGGATTAATGGTACTTGAGAAAATCAACAGCAGTACATGCAAATGAAACTATCACGTTTAGCTAGTTAAAAACTCTTTAAGTGAAATTCTGAATACAGAAAGCATTTAGTATAAAATAAGAGAGTACAAATTAGAGCTGCAGTGTTTTTAAAAACAACAAAGCATGAAAATGCTCCCAATGATTCTATAAATAAGTACAAGTATATTCAGGATTTGAGCAGATTTCCTTTTAGAAATCCTTTAAGGAAACCCTGAGCGTACACTCCACTACTGTAATCAATCATTTCAAAGTTCCAATCACTGCTTAAATTTGACAGTGAATAGCCGTTATGTAGCACAGCTCTTGATGCCATATTTATCTTCTAAAGAATAATTATTATCCAGTTTTCAGTAGGTCTAGTGAGGAAACTATGAAAGTCGCGAACTCACCCGCTAAATGTCTGAAGAAAGACCTCAGAAGTCACCATGTGATTATACAAGATAGATTAGCTTTCTCATCTATTTGGCGGAGCCATAATTTTCACATAATTTTCACTAAGGGGATTCAAAATATAAAGAAGTAAATACACAAAACAAAGGAATTCATCATCTACTATATATACAAAAAGAAAATAATCTTAACCTAGTATATACAGTGTATACAGTGTAATTCCAGTGAAGGGGGTTCGGGTGAACCTGCTTCTGCCACCCTAGCTCACCCATGAGTCACACAGACATAAGAATGGAATAATTAGCTAAGGCTCCTGCCTATACATTCATCATCATCTACACGTCAAACTCGATATGGTTGTGATCAGCTATATGAACCATTTCTATCATTCTACTTTGTTTTCAATATTAAAAAGATTAATCGCAATTTGACTGTTCTTACAACAGCCGAATAGCCTTACCAATACCCTTATTTTATCCAAGCTTGAGATTAGCAATACCTACCTATAAATTATTAACTTAATAAAAGTTATATTTGCTCTAGCACCTATCTCGAATTTTCATGTAAAGTGCACTTAAACATCTATTTATCTAATTCTTCAGTCAAAGTCTTTATGCAATTTATGCATGAAAATGAAAGAAAATTAACCCAAATTGCACGTTCAAACCTTAGTTTTCCTTAGTTAGTATGCCATATGGATCTAAGGTCTCAAAAAGTAAGAAAGTATGACTATCATAAAGGATGCACAATATACAATCATCAACTCTATTTCCAATGCAAAAGAAACTCCCCACCTAGCATCAGATGAGGTCAACTCCGAAACATCATGCTAATAAGATGTGCTCCACACAAACTACTGATCGAATTCATCAAAACACCCATATGGTCAAATTTCAAACTAATGGTAATGGAATTCAAGAGCTAGCAATAATTAAGCTTATACAGGACTGTTTAAAATATTGAAAAAAAACTGAGTAGAAGACATAAACCCCCAAAAGACTCAACTTTATAGAATAACATCTTGTGATGCACACTACTATCAATCAACAAATTGGTCAATTAAGTCTCAATCCCAAATTACTATGAGGAATTATCATACTCTTACTATCCTTTACAATGTGCATATCTCATGTAAATTCACCAACTGAAGAAATGAAGAGCCGGATCCAGGATTTAAATTTGATGGGTTAAACTATCAAAATTTTGGATTCGGCATATGATATTTGTCGAAATTTTGTTGTTTTTCACATATACATCTACATCCAACACTGAATAAATGTGTTTCTGACTTCAAACTCTACGAATCAAAAGAAGTTGTACATGATTCTACTAACCAAAATGGGTGGAGCCAGTGGCCAAACCCCCTTCGCCGGAAAATTACATTGTGTATACAAGGTAAAAAAAATATTATGCATAAATATTAGCTGTTGAATACCCTTGATTTAGTCGCACTTTTTTACTTTTTTTTATTTTCTGAATCCCCTTTGGTGAAAATAATGGCTCCACCACTGCTAACCTAATTGATTTAGTTTTTGTTATATTAAGTATAACATATAGATACAACGATTACAATATAACAAGTTAAATTGTATAAGAATACAGAATATCAATATTTTGTAAAGTGAAATTACCAGCTCCTGCTCTTCGAGATCTTCGAGATACTCATTAATCGTAACAGTCTGATCACCTTCCTCTTCAAATGCATCATCCATAATCAAAACCTAAATTAAGCTAACAAAAAAGCCACAAATCAAACTAAATTAAACAGCAAAAGAACCGTTAGGAAACCCTAGGGCGCACGAAACCCTAATTTCGTGAAGAAGAAGAAGAAAGGTGTCAACAACCAAAATGATCAGCGGAATCTGTGAAGATACTATTATTATCCATAGGGAAATTGAAGAGAATACGCAACGAATAGCTATTGCTCTGTGAAAATAAGGTTAGGGTTTTATTTCGAGGCAAAAAGGGCTGTAAGGACATTTTCCCGCCATTTTGAGTTACATTGATATTTCCCCACTAAGGGTGTGTTTGGCACGAAGCAAAGTATTTTTCAGAAAATATTTTCTAATTTTTCCATGTTGGGTTGGCTTAAATATTTTGGAAAATATTTTCATTATCAACTCATTTTCCACCAATTGAAGGATAATATTTTCCTTATCAAGAGAAGGGAAAACATTTTCCAAAACTCCTTCTTAATCTTCTCAATCTTCCTCACTCTCACCAACCTGACTGACCTCCTCTCTCCAAAAAAAAAAAAAAATTCAAATTTCAGGTTTCGCTTTTTTATTTTTCGATTTGAAGGTTCAAAATTTTACAAGTTCCAAAGTTATGAGTTCGGAGGTTTATGTATTTCGAAGTTAACGGGGTTAGAAATTATAAAATTTACGGGTTCGAAACTTCACGGTTTCGAAAGTTTAGCGATCCGGAAATTTATGAAATTTGTGAGTTCGGAAAGTTGTTGGTTTGAAAGTTTATAGCGTCATGTTTATCATAACACAATTATTTATGAATACTCTTGAGAAATTATTTTTCCTAATTTATGTACCAAATACAAAAGATGAATAAAATTATTATTTATTTTCCAAAAAAATATTTTTCATACCACACACTCTGAATGTAAATTCATGGTATGGTGGGTGTTGTAAGTCTGGATTCTTCTTGAGAGTGGATACACATAAGCTGAGAGAAATATGATAAAATAGTTCAATCAAACCAACCAATGTAAATTTGTCGTTTTACCATAAGGTTAAATTTATTTTATTTTGTATAAATATTTTATCAAATACTAATATCCTTAATCAACTGCAAATGTAAGGTTTTGAGCCAGCATTATGTAGTAACCTGAGTACGTACCGAATCTTCTTTCGTCACAATAAACTTGTATGCCAATTAAAGGTGAATTTAAGATTTTAAATCAATAATTTTGACAAATCGATAATATTTATACTCCATTCTTTTTTAAAAAAAATAAATTGAACTACAGTGCATTACAATACAAGACACACACATATAGGGCCCGTTTGGATTGGCTTAAAAAATAGTTTTTAAGCACAAGTGCTTAAAAGCAGCTTTTAAGTGTTGGAGCTTATTTTATAAATAAGCAGTTACATGTTTGGGTAAAAGTGATGAAGCTTAAAAAAAGTTGTTAAAGTGTTTGACAAACAAATGTTGGTAAGCACTTTTCCCTATTAAAAAGACAAAAATATTCCTAAAGTTCTTACTTTTGGCTTTTTTTAGCACTTTTTAACTTTTTTTAAGCAGTTTTTTTTTTGTCAAACACTTCATTTAATAAAAAAAAATGCTTAAAAGCTGGTTTGAACCCATCCAAACACCCTCATAGAGCTCAAAATGACATTTGTTGCGTTCAAAAGTGTTTGTGCTTGTATTGTCATTCATCGATTAGACCTTGGATTAAACAAGATCATATGTATATTTATGATAGCGCCAAGTACTTACTTTACTTGAGCACAATCACGCATTATACACTAACATCATTGATGATTGCGTCAATGATTCACTAGCTGAATGAGTCTATTATCCAACACTCGTACGAAAAGCAGAATTGTGTAACAGATAGTTTAGTAAAGCATGGAGCTCACATGCCCCTTGGAAACAGCTCGGAACTTCTTTATGCACCTCATCTTTTTGTCACTTAGATGTATCAAGTTGCTTGTGTAAAAACAAGGCGAAACTATAATTTCAAGATTAAGGGTTCGAAACATTTTAAATTATTTGTTTATGAAATATAGTCATGTTTTGGAGGGGGGTCAAAAATTTCCAAGTTCCCAAAACTTGGTTCAGGACAGTTTTTATGTGAAATTTTTTCTTCCACTTACAAAAGTTCAACTTTTCTTCAAATAAAATGTATGTCAACTTTCAAAAATTATTTTTCAATACTACTTCAAAATTTCTTTTTTCGAGTTTTAATTTAATTTATGTCCAAAAGCTAGCAAAATTGTTAATAATTAATAAATTATTCTAGGCAAATGCAGAGTAGAACCAAAAGCTACTAAATTTGTCGAACCCATAGCCATAACACAACTTGTTAATATCTGTTTTTTGACAACACCCCCCTATTCCTTCTGTAAATCCACCACAAGCAGTAGTTTCCCAATGTAGTTTTGTAGATATCTTTTGTCGTAATTAGCCCCATAGGGGCATAGAAATAAGTACTAATTGTTTGACCAAAAATATAGATCTTGGTTCAGCTAATTAGATTTATGCAAATAAGGGTTAGTCTTGGTTAATAACAATACCCTAAAGACAAAATTATTTGTATTATGATAAATAGCACGTAGATCTATTATGAGGGTTATGATGGTGCACAATAATGACAATATTCAAGGATCCAAACAGTAGTAATGTAGCATTAAATAGTGATAAATGGCACTAAATGACATTTGTGTAAATAAAACGAACGGGTCACCCGAGAAAGGATGAAATTAGTGGATGTTCTTTCTGACAATATGAATGATGGATAAGTCTTTGAATATTCGAGTTATTCTCGGATCCAGTGGGAAAATGTGGACAAGGATCTTTTTGAAAAGGTTGTTTTTATATGCACGTAATAAGACTAAATTCTCTCTATGGAGTCAAAGTGTATTTTACAAGTGAATATCACATGTCCCCTATCATTCTGTCTCTTTCTATTTATAGGGAACATGTTCATGAAAACCTTAATAGTACAAGTGCAAAGAACATCCACCAGAAAATTCTCTTTAATGTCATATCTTAAAACTAGTCGCTATAACTTTGTCAAGGGTATTCAACCTCGACTTTGATCCTTGATGACTCCTCGACCTCAGTCCTTGCTGACTCTCGACCACGACCTTCATTGTTCCTTAAACCACTTCGACACGTGGAAGCCTGGGAATGTTTCACTAATGCCATCCCAACTTAAGTATTCTAGAGATAGATTTTGACTCATACAGTTAGTCCCTCCGCTCATTAAGGTCGACTTCGCGTGCGGGTTCGATGAACGGATCATGTTGTTGATGGTCAAGCTAATCAAGCGGACTACACATGTTGTGGTTATTGTGGCGAGCAAGCGATGTGGCCCTCTGTGGGCCGCACATTTCAAATGCTTCGAATTTCCCAGGTGATTTGCTGGAGTTATGTTATCCACGGGTTAGGATGATGTCATGATATCATGTGTCATTATGATGTGTATTCCCGATGCGTCGCTTAGTTTCGTGTGTGACCTTTGATTAGACCTGCCACTTCGGTTTCAGTGCTAATAATGATGAACCATTTTTGGTTTTGGTACCATGACTTTTATAAACAGAGATCCTTGAACCTGATTTTGGAGTTTAAACCCTCAGATATTTGAACATGACTTTTATTAGTTTTGGGAACATAAATCAATACTTTCGGACTAAAAAAAAAGAAGCAGAAAAGGTGCTAATAAGTGGTCAAAATTCACATTTATCAACTCGAGTTTTTGGTTGTCCTCAAGCAAATAAATTAGTTCCCACCTCCTCTAGGTTAAGGGTCATTTCAGCGAGTAAGGTGAGCCATTCATACATTAGTGAGGACCAACAATTACCCGCACTACTCATGCACATATAGTGATAAATCAAATATTCATGCACATACAGTTCTAATATGACATTTGAGCTTCAAGAATTGACTTTACTCATCAAGGACTCATGTTCTATCATGTAGGTCATGGTGGACTCCAAACTCTTCCTCCTCTACTTTCCATTTGCGAAGCTCACTTAAAAAGTTAGCATTCAATCTTAAGATTCATGAAATGTTCACTCTTCTCTCACAAGAGAATGTCACAAGTACGGTTTCAAGTACCATAGATTTTTCCCTCATGTATATCACTACTAATGTAAGCTCATTTGGCTCGAAATCAAGTAAGACTTTTTTCGGATTGTAATGAAGGATTTTGGATTAGGGTAGGATACCATATGGATAAGTGGTTACACATTTCCTTAAGCACTGCACATTTTCATTTCTCGGCTCACAATTACCTATTCTTATAAGCATTTTCTTTTCATTGAGGGCTATAGAGACTTGACATCACTCTTTATTTTTCATTCATTCTTTTTCTCCTTTTTTTATGCTCATGCTAGGGATCATTATCTCTTTTCGAATCCATCAACCATTCCACTTATTCTCTTTTTTGCATTTTTCTCTTTGTTCTTTCCTTTTTTTGCCTTCTCTTTTCATAAAGATCATTTATTTTTTTTATTTTTTTTTTGCCTTAATACCTCTTCCAAATTCCTCATCTCTCCCCAAAACTTATGCAGCCACTTATTTCACAAGAGTGTTAAGGAAAGTCCAGGTGCTAAGAGATGGTCATGACAAAACGGGTAAAGGCTTATAACACGATTATCAAATGAGAAAAACTAGAGCCTCAAATGGGGTTGACTAAGGACAACGATATTGGTTGGCAATAAAAAGCTCAAACGAGCCAATGAAATCCTACAATCATTTCTCAAGCCAAGCAAAACTTAGGATTTCGCCTTGAAACACATTAAGGGCAAGTTCTAGACCATTCGCATAGATACTTGGATTAGCAACAATTCATCTGACCCCTCACGCAACTAGATTGTAAAAAAAGATAGAGTTGAGAGCCTACAACGGCCAAATTCAAGTTTAAAGATCACTATGGTCCAATAAACCACTCGATGATCACCAAAGTCAACTTAAGAGCCACAAAGTCACCAACTAGAGCTACTTCTTTCAAAAATCTTATCTCTAACTTAAGCACGTAGTTGAGTATGTTGGTACCAAATGAAGCATAATTAACTCTTCGGGAATGACTTGATTAGGTCTTTTTATTCATTACTACTACAACTATTATTACCCAAATACAAAAACGAACTCGTTCCCTTAATAAGGTTTCCAGGCCATCCATCGTTGGGACGAGTCACCCGTTTCACACAAAAACTACCTTTGAAAAGAACTATGGTGTTAAGAAAACCAAAGGCCTATTAGCTACTAAAGCATAAAAAGAAGTTACTTAACAAAACAAGAACTAATATGGAAAAAGTAAAAAAGCCAATGAGATATAACTACTAAAGATAGATAAATATACATAAGAAAAGAGAGACAGGATAGATAAATACAAATAAGAAAAGAAGGGGAATTATCAAATTATTAAAGACCAAATGTTTCCAAAGTGTGCCAATGTATCAAATAAACTCCCCCCCCCCCCGAATTAAAGTAAGCATTGGGGAAATAAGATTAAAATGAGAGAGTGTGAATAGAACTCCCTAAGGATCCTTGGACATCTCAGTGTCCCCATCAATATCATCTCCCTCAGGATCAACCAATTGTATCTCATCATCATCAAATCTAGGGGTGGCTGGGTTGTCGAATGTCGCACGCACTACCTCAACAGTGTCGGCAGAAAGGTTTGGCTCGTCAGACTGGCTAGCTGGTGTTATCGGTGCAGATGGTGTTGAAGTATATGGGGCGGACTGCTGTGGGTCAAGAAGCATATCAAAATGAAGGTCTCAAGATGTAGCAAGTCTAGTCACCTCCTTCCGAAGCTTGTCCATTGATTTTTTGCTTACCTAGGACTTCCTCATCTTATTTACCTCATTTCCTAGATCCTCAATAACTGACCGTGTTGTACCAAGGTGTCCATGATTGTCTTCTGGTTCTCTAGAATCTTATTCAGCGTCTCATCAATGTTAGAAGAAGCATGTGGTTCTAGAGAAGTAGACTGCACTGCAACAATACTAGACAAGTCAGGTAGCTTAGAAGTAACTGTCTGCATCCAGTTGTCGAGACTCGCCAATGTCTGAGAGATTCGCAGAGCAGATAATGGAACTGTAAGCACATGCAATAAGCTACTCTAGGGGCTGTGGTAGAAGCTGAAAATGATGGTGGGGGCATAGCAGCGACACCGATAGAAGGCTCAGTCGAAGTGGAAGAAAATCAGTTGTTTTAAAAGCTACCATTTTTAGCTCATCAGACTACATGTGGTGGTAGAAGGCTGGACTTTCTTCTTTGGGTTGCTCGCATTTGATGAATACCAGTCAAATGACATCTTTAGCTTCACATTGGTGTCAAAATCTCTCGGCTCTACCTTTGTATTAGTGAGGTACTCTTTGATAGTGTTTGGATAAGGGTAGGTCGAGCTATCTTGCCGTGCAATAACTGAAATTGGATGATATCAGAACACCCACATTGATTGGGTACTCGACCATTATGGAAGCTACATGAATTTCCTGAGGAATAGGAAGGTGAATCTTATTTTGGCATGGATCAAATCCACTACAAACAAATGTCTGCCACCCCTTTGCCTCAAAAATCAAAGTACTTCGTTGAATGGGAACCTTAGCAATAATCCATGGTGGTGGAGCCCCTTGTGGTGCTAAGACCTTATACAAACAAGTTCATACTTCCTCCTCCATTTTTCACTACTCCAGATACTCATTTGGCTCAACATCTTTAAAGCCTAAGTACGGGTTTAGCGTGTGCTGATCAAACCTCACCTTGAGGTTGCACACTTTGGTCACCTTCGTCACTTTCTTTATATGAACATTGGCAACTCTCGGACAAGGTATTCTTTGGAATCCTCCACTCTCTCGTGAACCACATCTGACCCTCTTTCATGCCCTAACTGTCTCAATATTGCTGTGTTATTTGTCTTTGTATCTTTCAATAGGAACTGGTGCTCAAGAGTCAACAACCTCACTAGACACCACATACGAAAATTAGTAAAGACGACCAAGCTGACAAACTAATCCTCCCAGACCTCTTTATTCTTTGATATCTCCAATCCTGTAGTTGTATCATCTCCCTCTACCATCGTCGGGATTCTCATGTATAGGTTGTGCCTCTGTGACTGGTGTAACTGATAGCTTAGAAGCCTGGCTAGCACTCTACGACCCCTCAGAGGTGTTGTGAGATAAAGAAGGCTCATCCTTTAGCTGGTATCTCCTATGTAACCTTGACTGTGTGGGCGTCTGCTTCTTCTGAAGGGAGGCTGAGTTACCCTCTGACACCTACCTAGACGGGACATAGGAGCTAGACTCGGAGAGTGTGCACCTCTCCCTCTTCCGGTTGTGGTTGAGACTCGAAGAGGCCTCGGCGGGACAAGGTACCTCTACCTAGACCCCGATAAGATTTCCCTCCTCTTATTGAAGTGTCGCCTCGTCCTCTTGATCGAACCATTGTATGTATAAAAGCAAAGAAGATTGTTAGTTCCAATTCATTGTTCAACACATTCAGGACTATTGTAGGTAAGGGAGAGACAATTGGACACAATGGGGTTATGCATGCAATATATCTTTGTAGGTAAAGAGGATCTGTAGTCCGCACATATTTTATGTGCAACCACATAAGGGGGTTGCGGTCCACAAAAATCTGGTGTGCGGCTGCAAAATGGAAGTGCAGCCCGCACATTTTCACTTGCGACTGCACTTTGAACTATGAAATTGGTGAGTCTCTGATGATAGAGAAATGTCCTATCTACGACCGCAAAGGGAAATCTTCATTCTGCGCAATTTAACTTGCGGTCGCATATTCCTTCATCACTGAGTTGCCAACTTTGTTGATCTACGGACCGCGGAATTTCAAGTGCAGCCGCATATTTCAAAAAGTTAACATACTAGGTTTTTTAATTTCGTGCGAACATAGGCATGGAAACATGGTAAAAATTTGAAATTACACTAATCCAGCCCTTTTTGAGCATGTATCAAGTTTACCTAATTCATATCTACCCAACATGGGTACAATATTTAACTATAATAACAGATGGCCTAAAAAGAGAACTAAAAGTCTAAAAATTAAACTGACACAAAAACATTAACATGAAATTGAAGCATACCAGGTAGAGTGAGTGCAATGGGTTGATAATCAAGGTGGTTGTGTGTGAAGACAATGAAAAACTCCAAGAAAATTCAACAGAGCAACAATGTTTTGTTCAGAGAGGGACAAATGTTCAATGAGACCTACTATTCTATTTATACGACCTATTTTGAGAAGTAAAAAGTGGTTAGTACGGACGCACATTTTCATGTGCGGTCCACACTCTTTCACCTGGGGGCCTCATCTCATAACTTCATATGCGGTTAGCACATTTTCAGGTGCGGCCGCAGATTTCACGTGCGGTCACAGGTCGACCTACGCACTAACAATCTCAAACTTCAGAGCGTTGGTATTTTGACATTGAAACTGTGTTGTCCGCAAGAGAAGCTCTTCTGCATGGCACATAGAAATGTGCGGTCCGCGCAAATAAAGTGTGGTCCGCACGAATAAAGTGCGATCCGCATTCTTTTGAACACTTATTTTTGTCCACCTTTCGTTTAAGTCACACTCATTCCTATAGCACACTTCAAATCAAGTTAGAAAAAAAATAACACCTAACTACAAAAGAAAAAGGAAAAGAAACAGGGGTTTCTTCCCAAGAAGCGCCCGACTTAACGTCGTGACACGACACAAAATACCCTCAAGTGAAATGAATGACCACCACCACATGGCTATCTCCAACCTTGCCCAAATAATGCTTCACCCGGTGACCATTGACCCAGAATACTTCATTGTTTTTGTTCTAAAAGTCTAATGCACCAAAAGGTTTCACTCCAACAATTTCAAAAGGACCACTCCACTTGGATTTTAGATTTCTGGGAAACATCCGGAACCTTGAGTTGAACAACAATACAAGATCTTCCACCTTGAACTCTTTGTTCCAAATGTATTTGTCATGAAGATTTAATGTTTTCTTTGTACAAGGACGAACTCGCACAAGCATGGTACCGGAACTCATCCAATTCATTCAAATGTGCGACCCTCAAGTTACTGGCTACATCCCAATCAAGATTCAACTTTTTTAGAGCCCACATTGCCTTGTGCTCTAGTTCCTCCGAAAGATGACAAGATTTTGCGAACACCAGCCGATACAGAGACATTCCGATTGATGTTTTGTAAGCCGTCCGATAAGCCCATAATGCATCATCAAGTTTTTTGGACCAATCCGTCCTATTAGCGTTCACCATTTTGGACCAGATACTCTCTATATCCCGGTTAGAGACTTCCACTTTCCCATTGGCTTATGGGTGATAGGGATTCGTAACTTTATGAGTAACACTATACTTGCTAAGGAAAGTGTCAAAGGCTTGTTGCAAAAATGTAACCCTCTATCGCTTATAATTGCATGTGGAGTAACGAACCTTGTGAAAATATTCTTTTTCAAGAAAGCCACTACACTTCTCGCCTCCATTGTTGGGTAAAGCAACGACCTCAACCCATTTTGACACCTAATCCACCGCGACCAAAATGTAGGTGTTTCTAAAAGAACTCACAAAAGGGCTCACAAAGTCAATGCCCAACACATTGAAAATATCAATCTCCAGAATGGTTGTGAGAGGCATTTTATTTTTCTTTGACATTCCACCGGCCTGTTGACATTCATCACATCTTTTCACTAACTTACTAGCATCTTTGTCAATAGTGGGCCAACAGAAATCAGAACTAAGCACTTTGGCCATCGTTATCACTCCACCGTGATGACCACCATATGACGAAGAATGACAATCCCCAAGAATATCACCTTGCTCTTCCTACGGTATACACCTCTTAACCACTCCATCCATACAAATTCGGAAAAGGTATGGTTCATCCCAATAATAATATTGACAATCCCTTTTGAGCTTCTTCCTTTGGCTTAGAATGATTCCACGCACAAGAAAATTTTCTAAGTACGCGAACCATGACCCCTCTTTCATTGAAATTGCCAAGAGTTGCTCATCGGGGAATGAGTCATTGATTTCAAGGCCATCATGTGGCTCCCCTCCTCCTCTAAACGAGATAAGTGTTCCGCCACTTGATTTTCACTACCTTTCCTATATTGGATGTCAATATCAAATTCTTGTAATAAGAGCACCCATCTTATCAACTTGGCATAAGAGTCTTTTTTTCTCGTATGATAATGAAGCGCCGCATGATCCGTTGGATAATAACTTTTTCACACATTAAGTACAGGTGTAACTTCTCAATTGAAAACACAATAGCAGGGAGCTCTTTCTCTGTAACAGTATAGTTTACTTGGGCAATATTCATGGTCTTACTAGCATAGTAGACTGGATGGAAAATCTTGTTGATGCGTTGTCCCAAAAGATCCCCAACCACTATGTCATTTGCATCACACATGAGTTCAAAAGGCACACTCCATTTTGGAGTGGTGATGATGGGAGTAGTTGTCAACTTGAGCTCTAACAATTCAAAAGCTCTCATGTAATCATCATTGAAATTAAACTTAGCATCTTTCTCAATAAGCTTGCACAACGGGTTTACCATCTTAGAGAAATCTTTGATGAACCACTAGTAAAAACTCGCATGGCCCAAGAAACTCCGCACACTCGTCACCGAAGTTGGGGTGGAAGCTTAGAAATTACCTCAATCTTTGCCTTGTCAACTTCAATTCCATTCCATGAGATTTCATGGCCAAGTACATTACCTTCCTTGACCATGAAATGGCATTTCTCCCAATTGAGCAGCAAATTGGTTTCTTCACATCTAGACAACACTTTGTCCAAATTTGCAAGACAATAATCAAAAGAATATCCAAAAATCGAGAAGTCATCCATGGAAACTTCAAAGTAGTCATTCACCGTGTCTGCGAAGATAGCCATTATACACCTTTGAAAAGTCGTTGGTGCATTGCACAAACCAAATGGCATATGCTTGAAAGCAAAGTACCATAGGGACATGTAAAGGCTGTTTTCTCTTGATCTTCCGGATCAGTGAGAATTTGGTTGTAGCTCAAGTACCATCAAGAAAGCAATAGAAAACACGACCGACTAATCTATCGAGCATTTGATCTAATAAAGGAAGTGGAAAGTGATCCTTCTTTAGGAGTTTGTTGAGCTTGCGATAGTCCATACACACTCTCCAAATGGTCACCGTTCTTGTAGGAATCAATTCATTCATGTCATTGGTGACCACTGTCATGCCCCCTTCTTTAGGACACATTGAACTGGAGAAGTCCATGAACTATCGGAGATAGGATAGACAACCACGACATCCAACCACTTGATAATCTCCTTATTTCCAACTTCTTGCATAGCTTCATTGAGTCTACTTTGATGTTCAATGGATGGTTTTGCGCCATCCTCCAACTTGATCTTATGCATGCAAAAGGTTATACCCTGAATATTCGCCAAGGTCTACCCAATAGCCTTATTCCTCTTTTGTAGCACCGCTAATGTGGAATCTACTCGCACTTTAGTCAAACAAGAGGAAAGAATAACCAGTAAATTAGAACAAGGGCCAAGAAATCCATACCGAAGATGTGGAGGCAATAGCTTCAAATCCAAGGTAGGTGGATCTTCAATCGAATACTTTGTAGGATGATGAGTTCAATTTTCAAGATCCAAGGAAAATTTTCGGGGTGCATAGTTGTACGACCCCATTCCTCGCAAAGAATTCACACATTCCATGAAGCCATCCATCTCATCATCATCAAAGTTGAGCAAAGCAACCTCCAACATATCACCAACAATTATTGTAGCACTTGTTTCATCAACAATAACAACGTTCACCAAATCGACAAAAGAACACCTCATTGCTATTTGGTTTTCACATGGAGTTACATACATGGAATACCACTTTTTCATCACCAACCCGAAAATGAGCTCTTCGGCTTCAACATCACAAAGTGCCTAACTTGTAGCAATGAAAGGTCTCCCAAGAATAATTGACACTTCATAATCAACCTCACAATCTAGAATGACAAAATCCGTAGGAATAATGAATTTATCAACCCAGACTAAAACATATTTGGACCAAAACATCTCCAATCACACCTAATGGTCTTTTCATTGTACGATCGGCTATCAAAATCATACAGGTGGGTCTTGGTTGCCTAATTCTCAAAGTCTTAAAAACTGAATAGGGCATCAAGTTTATACTTGCCCTAAGATCACAAAGAGCTTTATCAAACTCGACACTTCCAATTGTACAAGAAATCGTGAAAGCACTGGGATCATCTAACTTAGGATACATTGAATGCACAATTTCACTCACATGATGAGTGACTTTGATGGTCTCAAAATTCATTGAACGTTTCTTCGTCACAAGATTCTTCATAAACTTTCCATAACCTGGCATTTGTCCCAAAGCTTCGACCAATGGCACATTGATTGAAAGACTCTTAATCATTTGAATGGATTTCTTGAATTGATTCTCACCATTTTGCTTGGCAAGTCTTTGAGGGTATGGAGGTGGAGGCTTAGGCAATGATGCCTTAGCCTTTTGCACTACCGGCTCCGGTATGTCAATAATATGTTCCCTATACGGGTTAACCTCCTCTTGAGTCTCTTACACGCTGACATCAATATCAATCCAAACTTCCTCACTAGGTTGCAAAACATTGTTTGAGATCTCTTCTTCTTGCATCACTTGATCATCATCAACAAGTCTCCTTTCACTTGAGGTGGGTGCATTCCCGCATCTTCCACTTCTTGTGATAACCGTCATGGCATGCACCGTATTTTTACCACCCTTTAGGTACCGTGTCACTTGGAAGTGTCCCCTTAGGACGAGAATTTAATGCTTGAGAGATTTTCTCCATTCGAACTTCTAGGTTGCGAATGATGTCTTGTCAGAGGCAAGTTGGGCATCTGAATCAATATTTTTCCCTAAATTTGCTTGAACATACTTTCAATGCGTCCTATCTCATTGTTTGAAGAATTGGAACCATATGAAGGATAAGGAGGTGCGTTGCTCGATTTTTGGTACATCAGGGCCTTTGAACTCGACCTATGGTTGCCTTGATTGTTGCCTCTCCAATTTCCTTGGTTGTTTCCACTCTAATTTCCTTGATTGTCGTTGTTATGCCAAATCCCTTGATTGTTATAATTCCAATTGCCATGATTGTTTTGAGGTCGCCATTGTTGTTGGTTTGGGCCTTGGAAGTTATTTCTTTGCTTTTGAAAATTGTTCACAAATTTCACTTTCTCTTCTTGTTCAATATAAGAATCGTCTTGCTCAAAACCACCTCCTCTTGTTCACCATCATGTTCACTCACTCCATAGCATCGAATTTCTTAAGAGCTTGCACTTGATTTAGTTGAGCCTTTACTAGTTGACTCATGGTAGTGGTCAATTCGGCAATGTCTTACCCATGGTCATGCAATTATTTTTCGAAGGTGGATCATATTCGAATTACCTTGTGGAACAATTTCCTATTATTTCCAAGACGACAACGTTTCCTCCATCTCATCCAAGATTTCACACACCTCCGCATAAGGCGTAGTCATAAAGTTCTCACCGGCCAGTTGATTTACTACACATTGGTTGGTTGTGTTAATCCCACGATAGAAGGTTTATTGAATCATGTTTTCCGTTATATCGTTGTTGGGACATTTCTTAACCATTGTTCTATAGTGTTCCCAAATTTCTTGTAGTGGTTCATTAGGCTCTTGCTTGAATGTCAAGATCTCATCTCGAAGTGTTTTCATGTGCCCGGGAGAGAAAAACTTAGCAATAAACTTTTCCGCCAACTCATCACAAGTGTGAATTGAATGGTTTGGTAATCGTTTCAACCAATCTAAAGCTTTCTATTGTTGAGAGAAGGGAAAAAGCCTTAGCCTTAATGCATCCTCGAAAATATTAGTTTGTTTGATCCTTAACATGTATCCACAAAACCCTTCAAATGTTTGTAAGCATTTTGAGTTTGAGCGCGGGTAATGAAACCCCGTTGCTCAAGCAAAGTGAGTATCACATTGATTATTTGGAAGTTACCCAACCTAATACGGGAGGGACTATTGCACTAGTATAACCTTAGTTGGGCAATATCCGGTGTGGAGCCACTCGTGGTGGAGGTGGGGGGGTGGAACAAGTACATTATCATGAGGTACTCGGCCGTTCCAGTTGGTTTGAGGCTCAAGAAGTACCTCTTATACTTGCTCCTCCTCGCCGTCCAATTCCACCAAGGGAAAATTTCCAAGATCATTGTTCGCCATATGTGTACCTATAATTTCTCACACACGTTAGTAACACGGAAGGGAAAGAAGATATTCCAAAAATAACTTTAAATATATAGCAAACATCGTTTTAAATCCTCGACAAAGACATCAAAAATTGGTCCACATCTAATCTGCACTCAATAGTGAGTGGAAACGGTCATTGGAAGAATAGTACCAAACAAGAGCCAGGGTCAATTTCCACAGGGAGTTTAATGTGGGTGTTGAGCAAATGGAACAACTAGATTGCGCTTCCAACAAAAGATTTTGTTTCTACTTCTAATTGTAACTCTACCAATTATAAGCTAAAGAGAAGAAACTAGAAAGCGAATGATTGTTTTTGTTGTTTTCCAATTGGTTAAAAATCATAGGGATGTGACCTTAACCTAGGTGTTCGCCTAATGAGTTAAATACGTTAACACTTAATGGGTATATTATAGCTCTCAACTCTAAGTTACCCACCCAATACCTCTCGGTCATAGAGTGATTTTGCTAATTTATCTTTCTCAAGCCCAACTGGGTATCAAGCTAAATAGTTGATACGAGGTCAAGTCGGATTCTCTCTATCTCTAGTTTAAACCCTTTAATTAGGCTAATCAAACCCTTAATTAGTCCAATTCCTTGTTAGCCAAATTATCCCACACTAGGTCCCTCTTTCTCAAGCAAAGACTAAGTCAAAAAGGCATGAATCAATATTTGCAACCATTAATTCAAAAATTAAAGCATAAACTAGGCTAGATAGTCTACACTCAATTATAAACAAGCATTAAATTAAATATTCATAAGGTTTACACACCTGGGTTGAGTCATAACCCTAGAAAGAATCTAGCCACCCATAATGAAAGAAGAAAACAAAGAAGAAATACTAATTAAACTAATAGTCAAAATTAAAATGATACAATATGGTGTTTAAATCCTAAAATAGTAACAAACTTCCTAAAATAGAAAAATACAACGGCTATAGTGGCTCATAGTTCGAAACTTGACCTAAAACATGATTTTCGTGTATTTATAGTGACCTATAATTCGCTGACAAAAATGCCCCTCGGGAGGTTCTGCCGCCACACAATTCTATGTGCGGTCCGCATATTGCTTGAGCTTGCAATGACTTGGATTCTACAACCGCACAATTTGGTCTGCGGCCGCAAAATTCTTGTGCGGTCCGCACTTCACTTCAGGCACAACTTCAAGTCTTGGTCATTTGCACGCTTTCTGAATTTTGAATCCTTTATCAATGCACACCTTGTTCTGCGGCCTCACAATTCACGTGCAGTCCGCATATATGCTAAAACTCTGTTGGGATTCTCCACTTATACTGTAGTCGCAGAGGGAATTCTGTGGCCTGCACTTTATTCCGCGGACGCATAAATACCTCTGCAGACCGCATATCTTATGTTCTTCTCCCCTTATTGCCTTGTGAGTCGGAACACTCCTTTTTGAGTCGGATTCATCATGAGAGCCCAAACTACCAACATTTCTGCAATTTCTACACTTTTATTAGTTTTGGGGACATAAATTAATACTTCGAACTAAAACAAAAACAAAAACAAAAAAGTGATAATACGTGTTCAAAATTCACACTTATCAATCTTGTCGACTCGTTCTTAGTGTTTTTTCGTCCGGTCTCGGAACGCGTTATTTTCATTATCCGGTGATCTAAACGGCACCCATACACTAAGAACCAAAACTTGGCTGGCTTAGCCACTAATGTGCCTACTGAGCATCCAGCTCCTTGTACTACTTTGTTAACTTAATGCAATATTTCTCCGTTTTATGACCCCTCCACCCCTAAAAAAAATATGATAGCATTAATTTTTTAATAGTTATTTCAAATCCAAACTAAATGCAGTTGCAAATTTAATGAACGATGGACCTATTAGTCTTTGGATTATATTTGGTTTAGCAACAAAAATTACTTATACATGGTGGTTGAATCGAAATCACACTAGAATGTGAATTATGTATATTTATAGTTATAATTAAGTGATAAATGACCGATACATTCTATGTACTTATCAATTCCCAATTAATCAGAAATTGATGTGTAGACCAGATTCTTGTGCAACGCCTTAAAGAAAATATTAGAATAAAATTATAGAATTGCTCTTCTTTTTTCCACATCTTCAATAAAAACATCTAGTGACTAGGAATTAGCAACAACAAAAAAAAACTCTTTGTTCGCAACAATTTTTTGTGATCCGGAAAATACACTGCAACAAAAATAATATGAAGAAAAAGAGATTTTATTGATAAATATTTGTGAGTACAATTTTATGTATCCTTTGATTCTCCTCTCTAAAATTCTTCGTGATTTGAGGGCTTGAGAAGCGTCTTTCTCGAATGTAGGACGGTGCAGACCTCCTTGTGATGTATTTAATCACCAAGAACGTCGAACATCATCTTGTTGTTACGGGTTGATCTCCGGGAACAACTCCGTTGATCACTCCTTTGTTGAAGAACTAAACACTTGATGATTGATCTCTCTGTTTGTGGATGCCTTCACCAATTGCGGAGTGTTCTCTCCAACTCTGAATGCCTTGAGAGTTTATGTAATCCCTCTATTTATAGTTGTAGAGGATAGACAATATAGGTACATATGAACTCTCTTGCTTGATTCTGATTGGCTCATGTCATTTTAGCCACTTGGCGACCTGTGGTTGATTCTTGTCTTTTGACTTGGATTGTCACATCATTTAACACGTGGCATCATCTCTTTGGCTTGCAGTTTGACTAGATATGTCATGTCACTTGACACATGTCATGAATCTGGGCCTTAAGATGAAATGAACCTTTGGCTCAAAAATAATAAAGGAATTTTTACATTCCTATACCATATATGACACCTTATCACCCTCCATGTTTAAGGTTTGATTTAATTATACTTAGTATACCAAATTACCAAATCTATACCATAATTAATTTAGGAGTATAATTAATGGGCAGTTTTTTACTCTTTAATTAAAGGGGTATAATTAATGGGCAGATTTTTACTCTTTAATTAAAGGTGTCCATATATCCCACGTTTCTCTCTCCCCGTCATTCGTAACCATCCGTTTTCCCCTCCCCTTTCTTCCTCTTCTCCCTTCCTTCTTCTTCAAATTGTAGAATTCAGACCTTCGAGATTCAACAAGTCGAAATTGCTACATTCTGTTCTTCACCGTTTTCAGAAATTGGCGATCATATTTATGTTCTTCATCTTTTCTTCTCTCAAATCCACCATTGACAACCATTAAAAAGCTTGAACTCAAATTTGGGTTTTCAAAAATCTTTATTTGTTTGGATTGGGTGTTGTTGAAAATAATCGGGAATATGTTGGGAGTTTATATCTCAATTTTGAGGGTTTTTGGTGAAGATGAGACTTGATTTTGACTGAATTTCAGATTGAATCTCGAACAAGAAGAAGAAGAAGACATATTACAAAAATTGTAGATAAATTGTAGTTAAATTGTAGAGAAATTGTAGTTAAATTGTAGAGAAATTGTAGTTAAATTGTAGAGNACAATGATTCCTTATTTAATGAAATATCTGAAATAATATTTACTTCCTTAATTTTAGCGCCTAAATAGGAAGATTATATCTACTAAGATTATGTATTTAATGCATTGTATCTGTTTTGTAAAAAACCTATTAACAGGGCGGGTAATTTTCAAATCATGAACATATTTAGTAATATAGTTTCCTATATGGTATAGGAACGAAAAAGATAAAATGGACTAATTTAACATGTAAAGCCCAAATTAATTATTTAACCCAAATAAATTTAATCCAAATTTTGTATGGATTACCCAATAAATTTTATAAGTCTACAAATGTCTCCTACTTCAAGGCTTGTCGAAATGTAGGCTCGCCAAAATCAAAGAAAAGACTTGAAGTACCCATGAAGATAATGTTCCTTCATGAATCCTTTAGTGAAATGGTCAGATGTACCAAAGTTAACAATCTTATTTTGTTCTCTATTTCATAGAAGGATTTAGTTGCGCCATCTATGTCGGTAAATATCATGATAGCCACATTGCATCTTGACTGCTTACTAGCTATGTGAATTAACCATAAATGTGAAACTAAGCAGTAGTATTACCAAAATCCTAAAATAACTATGCATGTCACACAAGTAATTTTAGTAAAAAAGACAAAAAAACTTGGCCGACTTTCCATTAATGAAAACAAAGGGATGAATTTAAATTTATTAAGTCAAACTCATTTTATGTAGGACCAAGTAAAGACTAGCAAATTTGGTAGGAATTCTCCTTCATTTTTTGAACCAGGAACACTTCCCTTTCCTGACTCATACTTATTTTTATTACTTTGTAAGGCTTCCCAAATCCTGATCAATAAGGAGATGCTCTTTGCTTGAAAGAAAAATTCTTGTAGGTCAAGAAAACACAACCACATTGAAAAAGTTATAAATGTTCTTCAAGAATTCTTCATCAATTCTTCTTGTACCATAAACTTCAATGATTGTACAAGAGGAATATGCACTTTCAAAGACTTCTAGCCATAGCCTCATGAAGGGGAGTGTGTAATTTAATTGCTATACTTGCAAAACAAAATTTCAAACTGGCGATTTTCTTCTTTGTTGCAGAAGCTATCCGAGACCGCCAGCTTTGCACGTCTGTGGAAAACAATTCATATCTCATTGTAGGAGCGTCAAAATTGTGAGCCCTTAGATTTTTTTAAAAATTGGGCACGAAGTTCTGCGATATATCAATGTTATGTAACAAAATTCGCTATGTACCGTCTTATGTAAATTCTTAAATATTCACTTAAGATATTGTCGTGCTCGATTTTCAGTTTTGCGCGTCTTCACCAAAAAATTCATGTCTTGGTATAGCAACGTCGAAATCACGTGTGTCCTCAGAAACTAGACTTCCAGAGCTACAAATTATATAAATATCACAATCAGATTGACCCTGTATAGTCTCAGATATATTCTAGAAGTTAGGCGACGAGTTTCGACATACGAGCTCCTTCAACTTTGCGCGCTCTCGACAAAAGATTCATATCTTGAGATTAGAGAGTCCAAATTGCAGGACGCTTGATTCTACTGATTCTAAACTCAAAGAAATACAACATATCAAAAAGTAAGAGCCAACTTCCTTTTGTATTGTCTGGAATTAATTTTTGAAGTTGGCATATGCGTCTGGCCCGTTGATCTCACAGCTCTACGCACTCTCGGCGAAAAAATCGTATCTCAAGATAAGAGCGTCCAAATTACAAGCCATTTGCGGCGCTGAAAATTAGACTCCTGGAGCTACAACATATGTAGAAATAAAAGTCAGGATATCCTTAGGTTTTCCTAGATAATTTGCTGAATCTGGAAGACGAGTTCCGACATGCTGGCTTGATTTTTTCAGCTTTACATGCTCTTGCTAAAAAAATGCATATCTCAAGATAGGAGCATTTGAACTACGAGTTTTTTACACCGTTGGTAAGAAGACTCGGTGAGATACAACATTTGTAAATGTCAAAACTCCAACCCTTTTGATCCAGATGCAACAAACCTTTGATCAATCAGGCGCCAAAATCGAGAGGATTTTTGGAGCAACATACTTCTGTTCCCCCTTTTTTTGTTGCAGGATCGGGATGATATACATGGAGAGTTCTCCCATACACATCATGAGAAGAAGTGGATGTTCACCACTCCTTTTTTGTAGGTTCATGAAGCGTACGATCCATCGAAATTTGAAGCGTCACAATGCTCACCATTCGCGTTAAAGCATCATGTCATTGACACCGGTTCTTGTTGCTGAGTCAAAGTTCTGTGTCGTTGTCTTTATTGCTTGTGCGTGGCTGGTGTAACTTCAGGTTTCAGATACTCAACGACCTAACTCATGGTCGAGGCCAGAGATTAGCGAGGCTCCCTAATTTTAACTTCCATTTCCATGTTGATTAGTTTTAATCAAACTTTTTTGTTTTTCATGCTAACCTTTTTCTTCCTTTCTTTTCTTAAAATGTGGGGCTGAGGAGAAGTATTCATGAAGCAGCAGAACCACTAAACGAAATCAGCATTAGCCCATGAAGCATTGGTACGAAAGCATAACGTCTCAATTAGTGCACTGAATGCATCTATCATCGGTATCCAACCCAACCAGCAGGAACCAAAGGAAGATAACAGTAAGCCTTATGTCGAATTAAGCGTCTCATCGTCAACAATGATACTTACTGCTAAACTGAGCTTTGCACCGTCAACACCAATCAATCATGTGAAATCACAAGTTTCATGTCGTCCGCATCGACATTTATGAGTGTAGTTGAAGTGCCGTGTTGCTGAAACTTCGTGCTATTGGCACCGAGGACTTTCAATATACTTTCTTTTGCAGGATCTTGCGAGTTCCAACGATCTTGATATCCCTAAGAAGATGCATTACTAGCGAACCTCTCGTCTCTTTGCGGCTTGGCGAGAGAGACATATGAAGTGTCGTTTTAACCTTGGCGACAAAATACCTTCTCTTGGTGGCTAGGAGAGACAATATTTCATCATTGACGAGCCAACATGTACCACATTGCATCATTGCAGGTTGACGAGGAAGACAACTAGAGTAGGCCTTTCCACCTTCGGTTAGCAAACACTTGGCGCATCTCTGCAAAAATATTTATTTCTCGATGCATGAGCGATGAAATCACAAGACACTTCTTCCTAAAGAATCACAACTCAACGGGATGGAACACATAAACAATTCAGCACCAAATTCCTTAAGGATTAGCCGCAATATTGTATTTTGAAGTTGATAAATGTGTCCAACGTTTTAACTTTACAGCATTGTACAGTCTCGCCAAAAGATTAATATCTCGAGCTAGGAGTGTCCGAATCGTGATCCGTTTGCGCCATTGGAAAGAAAGATTTGACACTTATCACACCTGAAAAGTTCATAGCAGTATTCCCCTCATAATGGATGCAATAATATTCTGAAGTTTCTCTCGACGTCTGTTATACTTGCAATCTAGCTTTGCGCACACCTATCAAAAAATTCATATATCGAGCTAGGAGAATCCAAATTGCTATTCGTTTGCGCGGTTAGAAAGTAAATGCATAGATATGAAACACAAATGAATTTCACTATAGAACTCTTTTCTAGATGAAAACAGAAAATTCTCAAAATCCACCTAGCTGTAGTAATTTTCAGATTCGTGTAGTTCCGACAAAAGAAATATTATCTTGAGCTAGGAGACTCCAAATTGCGATCCGTTTGTGCTGTTAGAAAGTAAAATCATACAGATGCAACACATATGAATTTCACGACAGAACTCCTTCCGAGCTTGATACAGAAAAATCCCACAATCCACCTAGCTGCAGTAACTTTCATATTTGTGTAGTTCCGGCGAAAGAAATAGTATCTTGAGCTAGGGGACACCAAATTGAAAACGGGTTGTGTTGTTGGAAAATAGACATCCAAATCTACAACATATAAAATATTAGGATCAGAATGTCTTCCATATGGGCTGCAGTAGTTTTCCAAATTTGATCTCGTCGTCCATTGAGCTTGCTTTCCAGTTCTATGCTCTCCGAGTTGTCCTACAAATGTTTTTTTTATCTTCTTGAAATTGAATCTACAGTCTTGCATGTAGTATCTTTGGCTATCATGCGTAAAAAATCTTATCTTTTCATTTTTTGCTGACTCACAAAAAAGATCAAAGGGTCCAGATATCAGACCGAGGTGTCACACAATATGCGGAGCCACCCCTTCGGTTGCACTTGATTTGTTGATAGTCTTGAAGTTTATCAATGGCGACTCCCATGGTTATTGGGATATTGAGGATGGCATCAAATATGGAGACGTCATACAGACTTGGAAAAACATTTAAGACACGTCAGCAACAAAGCCTAGTTTACGATCATCATTATGATTTAGGCTTTTGTATAGAAAAATATCTAGTTCCTTTTGTCTCTACGTTTTTGGATGTATCAAATTACGTACTATTGAAGCAATAAAACATCTTTTTCACTTTAATGCAAATTGTCTTCTTTTCCTCATAGATATGTGCCTCTACACTTAAAGAATTTATGTGATGATCCGATGACGCCACATTTTTATTTGTTAAAAACTCATGCGACTGAACTTAGAATGAAACTCTAAGTTGCCTACGTACCTCGGTGAAGAGGTTCAAGTAATAACGTAGTTTAGAGGGGTGAATTTTTTTTATGTCCTAATTTTTTCCTAGGCCGCCTCTCGCGAGGTTTTCAACCTAGTAGACTTTTTTCTTTGGCCGTACACAGTTTATACTCATGCGGGCCAGGAGTGTAGCAACGTGCAATTTAGGTTCATGCATCAAGGAGTGTCATGACTTGCAGTTTAGGCTCGTACATCTAGGAGCATCATGACTTGCAGTTTAGGCTTGTACGTCGAGGAGCGTAGCTGACTTTCATGAGAAGTACCGCTTTAGAAATTTTCCATTTATTGGACCAACACTAAGACCATCCTTATCAATAATTTTGTATGCGCCACTTGAATAGGCTTCTGTCACAACATATAGACCATACCATTTTGAGGTAAACTTGTCAGCTATGTGTTTGTTGAGTATTATGGTTCGTCGAATTGCTAGGACTAAGTCTCTCACTTAGATCGATTGTGGCCGCACTTTCTTGTTGAAGGATCTAGCTAGTTGAGCTTGATAGCACTCCAATTTTTGTTGCACTTCCAATGTTTTCTCATCCAACGCCTCTAACTCTGCTAGGCGAAGTTGAGCATTCTCTTCAGACGTGAGTCCTTCTTGAATTGCATCCGCAATGATGGAATTTGTTGCTCTAACGGAAGGACTGCTTCTACGCCATATACCAAAGAGTAAGGCGTTGCTTGTGTAACAGTTCTGAAGGTTGTCCGGTATGCCCACAAAGCTTCACCAATTTACTCATGCCAGTCTCTCTTGTTCGTTGCAACTACTTTCTTCAAAAGGTTACCAAGCGTCTTGTTAAAAGCTTCAGCAATGTCGTTGGCGGGTGCATTATAAATTGAAGACTTATGTTGTTTGAAATCAAACTTCTCGCACAAACTCTTCATGAGCTTGTTGTCAAATGACGTTCCATTATCAGTGTGGATACCCAATTTTTCCCTCATATACTTCAAATATACATATATACTTTCAAAAGAGTGTATTTGCATCATCATTTGATTCATAAACACGTGCAAGTATTTTTCCTAATCTTTCCATAATTTTAAAGATTTTTAAATCAATTTATTCCCATATTTTATTAAATAAATAATCATTAATTGCATCACAAATAAATTTATGATGATTTTATCATCTAGATTCATCATTTATATCCATATTAAGTTTTAAATATTTTGGTGCATTTATTAAAATTATTGCATTTCTAAGGCTAAAATTGCACATTTTGCAATAATAGCCGACATACACTTATAATCATTTTATCTATGCAAAAAATAACTTTTTATGCTTTTATAGTGATAAATAATTGTTTTTAACCATTTTTATGCACAAATAATATTTTAACTATTTTTATTTATCATTTTTACAAATTATTTTATTAATTAAAGTGTGTGTTTAACTAATAGCCCTAAATTCCCCTATTTTCGGACCTAGGCTACCCAAACCAGCCCAAATTACCCAGACCAACACCCAAATTACCTTAGCCCAATACCCCAACTCAAACCAAATAACCCCTTAACCCAAAACTCGGTTGGTACCCGCTATATTGGACCCGCCCCACTCATTTTTAAATCCTGGCCGTTGATCTCTCAAGATCAACGACCCTTGTTTATTCTCTCCCTTTTAATTACCTTCCCATAAACCCTAACCCATTATCCCCCTAACCCGCCGTCACAAAACCTTCTCATCTCTTACCCTATAAACCCTAAGCCGCCGTCACCCAAAATCCCCCTCCTAATCCCCTTTCTAATGGGATTTCTCTCTTATTTCTTTACCATATTAGCACCTTCTCCCTACTGGTCAATTCGTTATGGCGTTACATAGTACTTTCCTAAACATGGAAAGTACTATCTCTCCGATTATGTTCTATTCCCGGTACCTGGACTATATTTCGTTTGATTTTGTATTATATGTGTCCGATTGTTTGGATTTCTGGGATCTACACCTTTCCTAAAAACTAGGTTTACCGAATTTTTCTCTTAAATTGATTTCAAAATTGATTTTGCATGTGTTTCTTTCCTTGTGTTGTTGTTTATTTTACTTTGTTTCCTTATATGTTTGCCGATTTTTCTTCTGTCAATGTTCATCTGGCCCTAATTTAGGGTTTTCAGACCTCTTTAGATCGGACCTAAAATTAGTTTGAATCTCTGATTTTTGTGCTATTTGTGTCTAAATTCATCATATGCTACTGTTCTTATGAATATTCCGTTGATATTTGTTTTCCTAAAAAACTAGGGTTTTCTTTGTTTTCTTCAAATCTGATTATTAATTGATTATGTATGTATTGCTTCCTTATGTGTGTTTGATTTTACAATTTTTCCTTGTTTATTCGATTCAATCCCTGCTACTATATAAACCCCTCCCCTTTCCCCTTTAAACAGACGGGAATCACTGGAATCTTACTAAAAACTTAGGATTTGGCTCTGTGTTCTCTTTGCTATCTCGTTTTACCTCTGGTTTTTGTCCGGCTGAAAGCCAAGGACAAATATTCCGGGCTCTCGACTATTGTGGTGTTATTCTTGCCTAACTGGTGAGTCACTATACCTTTGCCATTTTATTCTTATGCATTTGTGACATATGTCTATAATCCAATGTATTTAAAGCTTACCTTTTGAGCATGATTCTGCCAATTTCATGTTTATATGAGTTTCTTTAGTTCTCTAATTAATACTGTTAGTTCTGAGACTGGTTGTTTTGAATAATATGAACCCTCTTAGGTGATTAACTTAATGTCTTCTAATTTGTTTCTTGTATGTTGTTTTGCTAGTTCTGAACTTGCCCTGAATTTAGTAATCTTTTAGGGTAATACTAGGATATTTATCAGTTCACCTATCCTGAATCTTTACAAAGTTTGTATTGTTATGTCTGGTCAGTATTAAGCCCCTTTTCTGTCACTCATGTACCCTGATAACTTGTCCTTTAGTATGTCTTTCATTCGTTTGGATTCCATATGATTATTTGACTTTTTGCCTTCATACCATGCCTAAATACTATCTGTGATTGAACAAAGCTTGACCTTAATGCTAGCATGTATACATAGCCTAATTAGACTTTTCATACTTTAACGTATTAAGTACTATGCATTTGAGCATGAACAACTTTGCAAATCCTGCCAATTTGTTTTCTTAGATCCTTCAGTTTAATTTTGCCTATATATATGTTCAAACCTTGCTGACTATTCTGTGTTTTGAACTCTGTTATGTTGGCTTCCTAAAATCAAATATGTCTTAAAATTTGTCCCTTAACCATTGCCTCCTTTTATGTGCTGCTTATGCTACCTTAAATCCCCATTCTTAGGTCCTTTAGGTTCTGTCCTTAACCTCTCCAGTGTGAGCACTGCTCGGGGTCCATGTGAGCCCTTTGTGAACTCTAACACACTGGGGTTTGGTTTCTAATCTCCTTTGAATTGTTTCTGAGCATTTGTTCTCTAGTGTGAGCATTGCCCTGGGTTCTTGAAGCCCTTGGGAACTTTGAGACACTAGAGATTTGGGTTATGTGTGCTATGGGTGAATCATTAACCACTGATTATTCTGTACCTGTGAAAATGAGCCTTGGAGATGTTATGGGTTGAAGGCCTGGGTTGCCCAGGTGTATTTGGGCCTGTTGTAGGCTCTCTATAGCTTATTTTATTATGTAATCCATTCATTAACCTGATCTGTAATAATTTTGTAATAACAATTATGGGGTATTTAGTAAAATTGGGAAGGATTTCTTATTTTTTTCACTTGTAAAGTTGGGTAGAAATCCTGCCTATAGGGTCTCTATTTGTTATGTTGGTTCTGCTTATAAGTTCCATGTTATGTCTGTTGAAATTGTATAGGTTCTATATTGTGTTTACATACTAGAAATCATGCCTATAAGGACTAACGTTGTAATCTGTTGGAAATTCTGCCTTTAGGTGTATCAATTTGTCTAGTAATCGTGTGTTAGCAACCATTCCTATAGGACCAATACTTGGCTTAATTGTTTTCTGGCTCAATGTGTGTAATTTCCTGCTCATATACTGCTTAATGATTGAAATCATGCCTATAGGATTAAAATCAGTTCAATTCTAGAAATCATGCATATAGGATTAAAATCAATTCAATTCTAGAAATCAGGCCTATAGGATTAAAATCTGTTCAATTATAGAAATCATGCCTATAGGGTTATAATCAACACACACTTGTAGAAAGCATGCCTATAGGACCCTATTAACTAATTCTGAATACGCGTTTTCGATTATCACAGTCAATCACCTAGATTACATGCCTACATGATTAAGTAATAATTCTGGACTTATGCTTGTGATTTGTTGTTAGTCATTATCGTATGAAACTCCCAGATACTACGTTGAGCTAAAATCAGTAGGCAAATATACATGTAGGTCCTAATACTCGCATTAAGAAACTGATCATATATACGGCTGTCTGCCTGTTCAACATGACATAGATATCCTGCCTATAGGACTCTACGATTAATAAAACATGGTAATCAATTGCGTGCATTTGCTGTTTATATGTGGAGGTTAATTTGAGCCCATATCTGTCTTTATTTGAAAAGTCCTAATTGTTTTGTTTGTCTCCTAGTATTTTACAATTTTGAGCAACTTAGGCCTAGTCTAGAACCATCCTAAATAGAGGTCCCAACGCCTCCAGGACCTTAGGTAAGGGACGTGTAGTGCACGCATATGACACGGGTTAGAATCAACTAGAGCGCTTTAGGTAAAAACTCAAAGATAGTAATCGGGTAGAAGGAGATGATAGTTTGTGCCCGCTGAATAATATGAGTAACACCCCGTCTTAGGGGAGTTACGAAGTATTATTTATGTTGCACGGGGTGATCCTATAGGCTATAAAATTTAGGAACCCCCCTATCCCTATTAAATAGTTTCTTCGCTTTCTTAGACTAATTCACATAATTTAAGTTCGGTCGGGACCCACCGTTGTGGACCTCGAGGGGTGACTAACACCTTCCCCTCATGGTAATTTGATCCCTTGCCCGATCTCTGGTGATGCAAACTGGTATAACCTGAGTTATTTTCTATAGGTGCCCTAACGCACCTTAATCCGTTAGGTGGCGACTCTAACAACCAATTCCTTTTCCCTACTCTCAAAAGGAGTTGTCAAATGTCGAAACCCGATTTTGCGAGAAAAAGAGGGCACGACAGCATCGAGACTCCGATAGGGATACCCTTAGGTCCTTACCATAACGAACTTGTTTTGTGAATTAGTCTTTTTCAATAAGCATGTCTTTATTATTCTGCTAATGCTTGCACACCCCTTTCCATTTCTATATGAACTTATTTGCCGTCCTTCATTGAATTATTCTCACTAAATTCCTTCTTTCCCGTTTTTATTGCTTTTTCACTATGGAAACTAACTCCTCTCTTTGTTTTCTTTCTTTCCTGCCTTTACAATTATTAAATACCGCATTTTCATCATGCAAATACTTGACAACGTGTTATTTTCTTTATGCATAAATACATGCTCAACATCATATTCCACTCGTGCGTAATTAATACCATAAAAATACTTGTGAGTGTCTGCACTCTTCTTATATCACCCATTTGAATTTGGAAAGGCTTATTTGCGGTAAAACTAGTCGATCAGCGGTGCAATCAACGGTTCCGTGCCTTTCCCCCTCAAGTTGTCCGCTTGGGGGGTACCGGTCTATACTTCTATAGAAACATTACTCTAATAATAATTGTACATGCATCATGATCAAACCTAGCATGGGTTAATATGTTGTCTGCATAATAACCTTCTAAGAAAAACCCTGTCCAAAGCTCACGGGGATTTCCATAATCCCAACGGGTGCAATCACGATATGTGCATTATTTGGAGAAACAAATGCCTATATGCTAATCATTAATGTGTAAATAGTCGAATCCGGAGAGGAAAAGGGTCTAACTTTGTTTATTTTGCATAAAATGAGGCACGAAGTCCCCAAGTTCGGCATGGTCCGAAATATACCACCATTACTGCTGGATTGGTGGGAAAACCTTTTGCCAAGCGACAAAAATCATGTGAAAAGGGTTCTCAGAAACTTACCCTCCTTATTAGACATCCAGCCAAATAACATGTTGATCGAGGCTGCTACCATGTTCTGGGACAGAGAAAGGGTTGTATTCCATTTTGGAAATATAGAAATGACTCCTTTCTTGGAGGAAATAATAGGATTCGCTGGATTACCATGGGATAGTCCCGGTTTGTTAGTACCAAAAAATCGCACTCCCAAGGGGGTTCTGAAAATGATGGGTCTGAGAAAGAATGATGACTTGGCATGCCTGAAGAAGTCCTACATACCCTTTGACTTACTATACGAACGATATGGACACAACAAATCTTATCATATTTTCATGACGAATTCTCCATCACTTCCCTGGGTTGGACTCATCGTAGGGTTTTCGTATTCGTCATCTTTTTTCTGGGTATGATAGTGTTTCCAAGCCAAGGGGACATGATTCACACTAGGTTGGCCATGGTAACCAAGATTTAATGGAAGGGATCGAGGGACAAACATATACTATTGTTCCGATGATTGTAGCAGAAATGTACCGGACTCTGGATCATTGTAATAAAGGGTTCAAACATTTTGAGGGTTGTAACTTGATGCTGCAGTTTAGGTTGTTAGAACATCTTCAGAGAGGCCAATATAGCCAAGAATTTCCACGGACACCATGGAATGATCACATAGCTTTTCAGCATCCTAAAAGAATGACCTTTATCCCAGACATGTTTGCACAACTAGAGAATGCTACAAAATGGGTACAATTTTTCAACAATTTTACCGAGGACAAAGTTCATTGGATGTTCGAGTGGTTCCCTACTAGAGAATTCATCATCAGATCCAGGGATGTTCCGCATTTGGTGTTGATTGGGTTAAGGGGCATAAATCCCTGTGTTCCTATCGGGGTCATGAGACAAGCTGGTAGAAAACAAGTCATACCGCGAGTCTCCAAAATGGGTCATTAAAATGCATATTTTCAAGACGATGCCATTCCATACAAATGTGAGGCCCAACACATGTGTCGTTTGAATATTATTATGGAAAAGGATACCATCGAGCCAGATCAATACCACGCAGGTCATGTGTACTTCTACCCATCATGGTTGGACGATAGCATAGCAGGAATAGTCGAGTCGGGGGTCGGTCAAGGAAATACCGTCATAGATGAAGTTGCCGAAGCACATGTAAAGTATAAGAGGCTGCGCAAAAGAGTCCTCGAGTCCGAGGCTAGGCATTTGGAACAACACAAGATTGACATGGAGTCAATTAATGAATGGATGGAAATGGTTACTAGATCAACGGAAAGGTTGGAATATCTGGAGCAGGGTCTAATGGAATTAGAGGGGAAGAAGTGTAAAAGAGTCATAGACTGTCAGAATGCAGAGGGTAACGAGGGAGGACACCTAGCAAGGGCGTATTTACTGCTGGACATGCACGACCTGGGGAATCTGATCGACGGAGCCAAGAAGGCCAAGCTTGGAGAAGGTCCCTCTAGGACCAAGTAGATTAGGATTATCTGTTTTTAGAGTCGTTTTGGAATTCAAATGTAATTAGGCAAATGCCATTAGTGAATCATTTATTTATTGTCGTTTTTAGGTTCGTCTTATTTATTACATTAATGAAATGAGACAATTATCGGCATTAAATTTCTCCAAATCTACGTGTCGCTAGGCCTACCTCGGGCACAACGAGGCTCCCAAATTAGGACGCAAATTTATATTTCCGTAATACATATTTAAATACTGCAAATACTTTTTCAAGAATCATTACTGACTTGTTTACCTTTTTTTTCTTTACTTTGATTATTCCCATCCCCTAAGGTTGGTTCGCACATACTGGCAGCGTAACATATCACACCATATCCAGAGTCCCTCCACCTCCTCCTCCTTCATGTGATCCGAAAAGTAAGGGAAAAGCTAAGATGGATGATATGAGTGGTGTCAGGAAAGACAACGCTACACATGCAGAGAATGTGGAGACTTCAGACGGTCGGAGTACTCCGGCACAGAATGATTTGGTCCTACGGTTGGAGCAGAAGATACTAGAATTGCAAGGGAGCTTGAGCAAGTCCGCACCTTGGCAAACCTTTCCCTCACCCTAAACGTCTCATACATTAACCATCAAAATGCTCAAAACCCAGTACCTCCTCAAAACATACCAAACCAACGTCCGCGAAATCCTCCCGAACACCAACAATACACAATACCTCCTCCAAATCCTAATCCTCAACCCATACTGACACCCCTTCAACACCAATATCTCCCGACTCAATACTCGCAAACCACTTACCATACTCAGAATACCCCACAACCTATCCCCAATCCGCAAGATTCAACTAATGATCACCATTACACTTAAACCCCCGACATTCACCTAAATAATCCCACATACGTGGAAACTGTACGCCACTCCACTCAACCAACCTCATACACACCAGAATCCGCCGAGAAGGACATGCTCATCAAAAATATGGCAGAGGATCTCAAGAAGCTCACAAGCCGAGTCCAGGGTGTTGAAGGAGGCAAAGGAATTAAAGGTCTGAATTATGAGGATCTATGTATTCAGCCAGACGTGGAATTGCCGGAGGGTTACAAACCTCCTAAGTTTGAGATGTTTGACGGAACAGGTGAACCGAAGGTACATTTGAGAACATATTGTGACAAGCTCGTGGGGGTTGGGAAGGATGAAAGGATTCACATGAAGTTGTTCATGAGAAGTCTCACTGGAGACGCCCTATCTTGGTATATAAGTCAAAATCCCAAGAAGTTGGTTAATTGGGTAAGCATGGCATCAGACTTCATGGATCGATTCAGGTTCAATACAGAAAATGCACCGGACGTCTTTTACATACAGAACCTCAAGAAGAAACCGATGGAGACTTTCCGCGAGTATGCTACTCGATGGAGGTCAGAAGCTGCAAAGGTTAGGCCAGCATTGGAAGAAGAGCAAATGAACAAATTCTACGTCAAGGTCTAGGATCCACAATACTATGAGAGGTTAATGGTCATCGAGAATCACAAATTCTCCGACATCATCAAACTCGGGGAAAGGATTGAATAAGGGATCAAGAACGAAATGGTAACCAATTTTGAGGCGTTGCAGGATACGAACAAAGCATTACATTCGGGGGGCATATCAAAGAAGAAAGAGATATGGGCAGTGATGGTAGCCCAAGGTCCAAAATCTCTACTCACATACCAAACACCTCCGCCCGCATACCAACCTTCATCTCCCAGATATCCTCAACCCGCTACCGCCTACCACACCTACAACACCCAGCTAACCTATTATCATTCATCTCCAGCTCATCAAAACTATCAAAAATCCAGATGCAATTTCGATTGAAAACCACCCTGACAATACACCCATATTGCTGAACCCATCGACCAACTATATGAAGGACTAAAGGCTGCCAGATATGTCACTCCCATCTGTTACCATGGAAAACTCCTCCCAATGGGTCAACCCAAATAAAACACGTGCATACCTTTCCGGCATGAAGGGACATACTGTTGATGAATGCCGCACTCTGAAAGACAAGATTCAGACACTGATTGATACCAAAGTCATACAAGCAAAAGAAGTCGCACCCAATGTCCGCAACAATCCCCTCCTAGACCATAGGGGTGAAGGAGTAAATATGGTAGATACTGATGAAGAATGGGATCCTGTAGGGTCAACTGGGCTTATTCGGGAAGGTGATGACCCTAAGAAAACTGCAGTCGCACTCACTCCTATTGTGGTACAGATACAGCCACCGGTCGAAGTTGAGGTAGCCGCATCAACTCTATTCGAAATAAAAGTGACATCACCTGCAACTACACCTACTCCATTTGAAGTAGAAGTAACCACACCCTTCACTATGACAGTAGAATTCACACCGCCCTTCAATTCCAATGTCGTACCTTGAGATTATGTTGCCGAAGCTAGGAGAAAAGGGAAATCAAAATGGAAGATAATGGTGCTGCACAAGGGATGACCAGGACCGATAGAATTTGTACACTCGAGAATTTGAAAGGAACGAGTAAAGAAGCTGATGCCAAGCAACCCAACATTGAAACCGGTCCAGATGATCTCTGGAGGAAAGTACAGGCGAGGGAATACTCTGTGGTAGACCATCTGGAAAAAACTCCCGCCCAAATATCCATCCTGTCGCTGCTGAAAAATTCGGAGACGCATAGGAATGCTTTGATAAAGGTGTTGAATGAAGCGTACGTGCCCAACAATATCACCAGTAGGGAAATGGCCAACATGGTGGGGAAAGTTCTGGAGATCCATAATATCACCTTTCACGAAGATGAATTGTCGCCCGAGGGATTGAGCCACAATAGGGCACTGCACATCATAGTGCAATGCGAGGATAAGTTCATTGCCAGGGTTTTGATAGACGGAGGATTCAACCTTAACATCTGTCCATTGACAACTCTAAAAAGGTTGGGCAAGGGTTTGCATGAAATACGAGCAGGGACTATGAATATGAAGGCGTTCGATGGGTCGCAAAGAGCCACAATTGGGGAAACCAATTTATGCTTGCAGATAGGTCCTACTTGGTTCGATGTTGAATTTAAGGTGCTAGACATATTCGCGTACTACAATATGTTGTTGGGACGACCTTGGATACATGTCGTTGGGGATGTTGAATCCACTTTGCACTAGCCTGTGAAATTTGAATGGAATCATCAAGAAGTAATCATTCATGGAGATGGGAGCAATCCCATTTATACCAACCAAACTGTTCCGGTCATGGAGAATAGAAGGAAGTTGGGGGGAGAGACTTAACACCGCATCGAGCGCGTCAATGCAATTGAGAAAGATAAATGGTGGAGGAGAAAAATAGAGAGCATACTGGCATGGTCGGGGTATGAACCCGGCAAAGGGCTTGGGAAGAAACTCCAAGGCACTACCAAGCCAATACAGTTGAAACATCATGGTACAACTTTTGGACTTGGATATCTGTATACCTGGCAAGACTATGATGATTGGCGACGCTATGTCGTGGTCCCTATTACCCTCTTGAGCATCCAATGCCGCATCTGAGTCATGCCTTTCATCAGGCCGATACAATATGGGGATCCGAAGAAGAGGAAGATTTGGCCGGGCTAAGGAACCTGTTCTTAGAAGACGAAAATATGGACTGCAATGTGATATTTGAGGAGGAGGAAGAAGAAGTCCTTATCATTCAGACAGTGGAGAGGGGAGCATTTCTCAGAAACTGGACCGCCACACCATCCAGGGCCAGACGAGTCCCGGGGTAGCATGGCTACTAATGTTATTTGAAAAACAAGTCTTTTGAGCATTTTGTTTTTAAAAAAATCTTTCTTTCATTATTTTGTTTTGAAAAACACTGTATGAAGTCATCTAAACGATACTTTGTTTTAACGTTTCAGCATTTATCAATAATTTGATATTTTATTATCGTTATCTTTCATATTTTTCCTTTACAACATTACTATTTCTTATCTTGATGAACCAAAGAATGTGAAATGTAATGAGAAGACGCAACATAAGGATGGTGACTTAGAAGAAATAGAAGAAGAATATGTGATACCTGAAGAGATCGTCAGAGAAGTTGAGAACTTTAAGAACAAACCCAAGTCCAACCTGGATGAGACTGAGGTAGTCAATTTGGGAGATTTTGAAACCATCAAATAAACTTGCATAAGCATCCACTTGTCACAGTCAGAGAAGGAAGAATACACTCGCTTCCTGAGAGAATATGAGGACATTTTCGCGTGGTCGTATGATCACATGACCGGTTTGAGCACATCCATAGTGGCTCATAAATTGCCTACCAATCCAATGTGTCCACCAGTAAAGCAAAAACTCAGATAGTTCAAACCAGACATGAGCCTGAAAATCAAGGAAGAATTCACTAAGGAGATTAAAGCCAAAGTCCTCAAGGTAGTTGAGTACCCAACCTGGTTAGCAAACATTGTACCGGTTCTGAACAAATATGGGAAAGTCAGGGTGTGTGTCGATTATCGGGATTTAAACAGAGCAAGTCCTATGGATGATTTCCCACTACCAAATATACACATACTGATTGATAACTGTGCCAAGCATGAGCTCCAGTCCTTTGTGGATTTCTTCGCGGGTTATCATCAAATCTGGATGGACGAAGAAGACGCAGAAAAGACAACCTTCATTACACCATGGGGAGTATATTTCTATAAGATGATGTCGTTCAGTCTGAAGAATGCTGGGGTCACCTACATGAGGGCCATGACAACCATCTTCCATGATATGATACACAAGGAGATAGAGGTATATGTTGATGATGCCATAATCAAATCCAGGGAGGCCACAAATCACGTAGCAGACTTGAGAAAGTTCTTTGACCCACTGCAAAAGTACAATTTAAAGCTGAACCCCGCAAAATGTGCATGCGGGGTTCCTGCCGAAAAATTATTAGGATTCATCGTCAGCCGCCGAGGAATCGAGTTGGACCCGTCAAAGGTCAAATATATCCAAGAATTACCACCACCAAAGAATAAGAAGGACGTGATGAATTTCTTGGGACGTCTCAATTACATCAGCCACTTCATAGCACAATCCACGGTGATATGTGAACCAATTTTCAAAATGCTGAAGAAGGATGCCGCAACCAGCTGGACCGAGGATTGTCAGAAGGCTTTTGACAGAATCAAGGAATACCTGTCCACACCACCAATCTTAGTCCCGCCAGAACCTGGTAGACCACTACTACTCTACCTTGCAGTATTAGATGGGGTTTTCGGTTGTGTTTTGGGACAACATAACGAGACGAGGAGAAAAGAGCAGGCCATATATTATCTGAGCAAGAAGTTCACACCTTATGAAGCACGGTACTCTCTATTGGAACACACTTTTTGTGATCTAACATGGGTAGTCCAGAAAATGAGGCACTATTTTTGTGCTTATACCACGTTTCTCATATCGAGGATGGATCCCCTGAAGTACATCTTTTAGAAGCCTGTGCCTACAGGGAAGCTGGCCAAGTGGAAAATATTGCTGAGTGAGTTCGATATCATCTATGTAACAAGGCAGTCAAAGGACAAGCATTGGCAGATCATCTTGCCGAAAACCCCATAGGAGAAGAATACGAACCACTAAAAACGTATTTTCCTGACAAAGAGGTGACATTCGTAGGAGAAGACATTGTTGAAGCCTACGACGGCTGGAGAATGTTTTTCGACAGAGCTGAAAATTTCAAGGAAATCGGTATCGGAGCCGTCTTGGTATCAGAAACCGGTCAGCATTACCCGGTGTCCGCAAAACTCAGGTTTCTATGCACCAAAGATATGGCGAAATATGAAGCTTGCATACTAGGGCTCAATTTGGCTGTCGACATGAATATTCAGGAATTGCTGGTAATTGGTGATTCAGACCTGCTAGTGCATCAGGTACAAGGAGAGTGGGCTACCAAGAACACAAAGATAATACCATATCTACATCATGTACACGAGATGATGAAGAGGTTCACAAAGATAGAGTTCCGGCATGTCCCCAGAATCCAGAACAAATTTGCAGATGCATTGGCCACTTTGTCCTCCATGATACAACATCCGGACAATAATTTCATCGATCCCATTCCGGTAAGAATTTATAATCAGTCGGCGTACTGTGCTCATGTTGAAGAAGAAATGGATGGAAATCCATGGTTCCACGATATCAAGGAATATTTGGCAAAAGGAGAATACCCAGAGCTTGTAAACCATACTCAGAAACACACACTTTGGAGGTTGTCCAACCATTTCTTCCAAAACGGAGGAATTCTCTATAGAAGGACTCCTGATCTATGACTGTTACAGTGTGTTAACGCTAAAGAGGCTTCCAAATTGCTTGAATAAATACATGTCGGGACCTGCGGCCCACATATGAATGGTTTAGTCCTAGCCAAGAAGATACTCAGGACCGGATACTTTTGGATGACTATGGAAACGGAATGCATCCAATATGTCCAGAAATGCCACCAGTGCCAGATACATGCAGATATGATATGGGTGCCGCCAAACGAACTCAATGCAACAAGTGCACCTTGGCCTTTTGCTGCCTGGGGAATGGATGTCATTGGTCCAATCGAACCCACTGCTTCGAACGGGCACATGTTCATTGTCACGACCCAAACCAATGGGCTGCGACGGGCACCCGGTACCTTACTCAATCGAGTACCTACATAACGTATCATGTCTCTGCAACTCATGGGCTGATATATAGCCAACTTTTCTGAAGGCGTCATAGTCTGAAAGCATCATCCTCATAGAGAGAAGACACCATGCCATGGACTGAGGATCTCTCAATCTTGCACATCATTATTCAAAGGCATTATGGTTCGGATGCACCATCTTCATGGCCCGAGAACATCATTTCATGGCCTGCGAATCCCTTACCGTACAGTTCATGGCCCGGGACATCATGGTCTAAGGACGTCATCCTCACCGTCCAAAGACAAATCTTCATGGTCCAAAGGGAATTTGCATCATGTCTAAGTTTACGCAATAATCTATACATACTTTCATACAATCGTATTTTGAGTTTACAGGTAATCTCAGGAGCAACCGTTTTCCTAACAGGAGCAATCTTCGCTCCGATTTCCATTCAACGTTCATATCCTTCAAGTTATTTCAAACAAAACCGATCATGGTCCGTTACCCGTTCCTATCTGATAACCGTTCTCGTATCCATAACCGCATCCAGATACATTCATTCACAATCTCAATATTGTTCGTGCCCAAAATATCTTGTCAGTTCTTACAACAACTCCACCGGTTCATTCCACTGTTAGATCCAGAACTACACGCGACCTGATTCCTGTAAGACCAGGGATATGTAGGCAGCTTAGAAGGCAGAGTGTGGCCCATATCTATCAAATCACCCACTCGGTCAAAATCGGTCATTATTTCTTTACCGGACAACTCTTTCATCCTTCCCGGGTAAAGATGGGCAGTTGTTGATACCCAATATTTTCCTCATATACTTCAAATATACATATATACTTTAAAAAAGAGTGTATATGCATCATCATCATTTTATTCATAAACACATACAAGTATTTTTCCTAATCTTTCAATAATCTTAAAGATTTTTAAATCAATTTATTCCCATATTTTATTAAATAAATAATTATTAATTGTATCACAAATAATTTTATGATGATTTTATCATCTGGCTTCATAATTTATATCCATATTACGTTTTAAATATTTTGGTGCATTTATTAAAATTATATTTGCATTTTTAAGGCTAAAATTGTACATTTCGCAATAATTACCCACATACTCTTATAATCACTTTATCTATGAAAAAAATAACTTTTTATGCTTTTATAGTGATAAATAATTTTTTAACCATTTTTATGCATAAATGATATTTTTACTATTTTTATTTATCATTTTTACAAATTATTTTATCAATTAAAGTGGGTATTTAACTAATAGCCTTAAATTCCCCTATTTTCGGACCTAGGCTACCCAAACCATCCCAAATTACCTAGCCCAACACCCAAATTGCCTTAGCCCTATACCCCAGCCCAAAACCAAATAACCCCTTAACCCAAAACCCGGTCGGTACCCGCTATATTGGATCCGCCCCACTCATTACCCTAACCTATTATCCCCCTAACCCGCCATCACAAAACACTCTCATCTCTCACCCTATGAACCCTAAGCCGCCGTCACCTAAAATCCCCCTCCTAATCCCCCTTCTAATGGGATTTTCCTCTTATTTCCTTACATATTTGCACCTTCTCGCTACTGACAATTCTTTATGGTGTTACTTAGCACTTTTCTAAACTTGGCAAGTACTATCTCTCCGCTTCTGTTCTATTTTCGGTACATGAACTATATTTCGTTTGATTTGTATTATATGAGTCTGATATTGTTTGAATTTCTGGGATCTACACCTTTCCTAAAAACTAGGATTACCGAATTTTTTTCTTAAATTGATTTTGCATGTTTTCTTTCCTTTTTTTGTTGTTTATTTTACTTTGTTTCCTTGTATGTTTGCCGATTTTTCTTCTGTCAATGTTCATCTGGACCTAGTTTAGGATTTTCAGATCTCTTTAGATCAGACCTAAAATTAGTTTGATTATCTGATTTTAGTGTTATTTGTGTCTAAATTCATCCTATGCTACTGTTCTTATGAATATTCTGTTGATATTTGTTTTCCTAAAAAACTAGGGTTTACTTTGTTTTCTTCAAATTTGATTCTTTATTGATTTTGTATGTATTGCTTCCTTATGTGTGTTTGACTTTACAATTTTTCCTTGTTTATTCGATTCAATCCCTGCTACTATATAAACCCCTCCCATTTCCCCTTTAAGGCAGACGAGAATCACTGAATCTCACTAAAAACTTAGGATTTGGCTTTGTGCTCTCTTTGCTATCTCGTTTTACCTCTGGTTTTTGGTCGGTTGAAAGCCAAGGCCAAATATTCTGGTCTCTCGACTATTGTGGTGTTATTCTTGTTTTTCTTGCCTAACTAGTGAGTCACTATACCTTTGCCATTTTATTCTTATGCATTTGTGACGTATGCCTATGATCCAGTGTATTTAAAGCTTACCTTTTGAGCATGATTGTGCCAATTTCACGTTTATATGAGTTTCTTTAGTTCTCTAATTAATACTGTTAGTTTTGAGACTGGTTGTTTTGAATAATATGAACCCTCTTAGGTGATTAGCTTAATGTATTCTAATTTATTTCTTGTATACTGTTTTGCTAGTTCTGAACTTGCCCTGAATTTAGTAATCTTTAGGGTAATACTAGGATATTTATCAGTTCACCTGTCCTGAATATTTACAAAGTTTGTATTGTTATGTTTGGTGAGTATTAAGCCCCTTTTCTGTCACTCATGTATCCTGATAACTTGTCCTTTAGTATGTCTTTCATTCATTTGGATTCCATATTATTATTTGACTTTTTACCTTCATACCATGCCTAAATACTGTCTGTGATTGTACAAAGCTTGACCTTAATGCTAGCATGTATACTTAGCCTAATTAGACCTTTAATACTTTAACTTATTAACTATTATGCATTTGAGCATATACAACTTTGCAAATCCTGCCAATTTTTTTTTTTTTTACTATGTTCTATTGATACTCAAAAAAATTACAAATTGAGTTCTAGTAGTAGTTTTGACTCACTACTACCTCTTTACATCATTTATACTATGACAATATAAAAGAAAGTGTCTAACTAACTATACTACCAATATACTCTGTCTTTCTATTACTTGTTTATACATTTCTTTACGAAATCCAGTCCAGCTTCTCCAGTAGCTCTTTCCATTTGCTGTTTTGTCTCCCACGAACATGTAGATGCAGAACTATTTCCTTGCATATTTGATGTTTGTCATATTTGTTGTCTTCAAATATTCTTCGATTCCTTTCTCTCCATATTAGTGCAAATGTCATGGCAAACACACTGCATGTAATGGCATTTATACCTGCCCTGCTCTTTGCCTTCTTACTGATCCACTTCACTTCATAATCCCAGTCACCAATTTTCCTTTTATAACCCAACCATAGGCATAGTTTAGTCCACAGACTCTTTGTTTTTGAACATTCAAAGAATAAGTGGCTAAAAGATTCTATACCATGCCTACAGAATATACATTCAGCTGGTACAGTTATGCCAAACTTCATCAATCTATCAACTGTTGCTAGTCTCTGCTGCACTACAAGCCATAGAATGAATTTATACCTCGGATGCACACTTGTATGCAACATTAATCCTTTCCACTCTACCTTGTAATATTCTGGGATCATCTTCATGTATAACCGTTTGATTTGAAATTTCCCATTCTTACACAGACTCGTTAGTCTTTCATGCATAGTCCCTTGAAGTTGTTGATTCTGCATTATCACTTCCCTGCTATCCATCATCTTTCTTATTACCCAAGCTGATGTCTTGGGAGTAGGCATTGTATATAAATCTTTCTTCTTTATATAGAAGTTGTGGACCCGTCTAATCCATAGACAATCCTTTTTCCTGGTTAAATCCCATAAGTGCTTAGTAATTGCTGCTTTGTTCCATGTCTTAATATCCAATATGTTTAGTCCTCCTGCAGCTACTGGTTTGCATACATTCTCCCAAGCTATTAGTGATTTATTTGATATAGTTACACTGCATGTCCACAAGAATGTCCTACAGATAGTTTATATCATTTTCAGCACCTTTTTTGGCATGATGAACACCTGAGCCTAGTAGGTCTGAATACCAAATAGAACTGCTTTTATCAATTCATTGGATAGTAACCTTGCTGACCAACATGTAACCCTTGCTGTTATCTTCTCCACTAGAGGCAAGTACTGAGCAATAGTTAGCTTTTTTGAGTCCAAAGGAACTCCCAAATATCTGAAAGGCAGCTTATCTGCAATAAAACCCAATGTTTGTAAAATGTCTTCTCTAGTCTTCTGATCAATCCCATCCATATAGATAGCACTCTTGTTCACATTTGCCTGCAACCCAGAAGCCTGTGAAAACCTGCAGAAAGCATTGTTTAGAATCCTTATGGACTCTATATCAGCTCGACAATAATCAACAGATCATCGGCAAAGCACACATGAGTGTTATTCAACTTCCTACACTTTGGATGAAATTAAAGTCCCCATTCTTTTGCAGTTGTTTCAGTTCTCTACTCAAGTATTCCATAGCAAGAACAAATAAGTAAGGAGACATATGATCTTCTTGTCTAATCCATATCTTCCCATTAAAAGGTTTAGTCAATCCACCATTCATCACCAATGAATATGAAACTGCAGTGACACCTGTCATAATCCATTGCACAAATTTGAAAGGAAATCCAAGGTCCATCGGCATTTGCTTAAGAAAACTCCATTCCAAAGTGTCATAGGCTTTCCTTAGATCAACTTTCATCACACACTTGGGAGATACACCTTCCCTGCCAATTTGTTTTCTTAGATCCTTCAGTGTAATTCTGCCTATATATATGTTCAAACCTTGCTGACTACTATTCTGTGTTGTGAACTCTGTTATGTTGGCTTCCTAAAATCAAATATGTCTTAAAATTTGTCCCTTAACCATTGCCTCATTTTATGTGCTGCTTATGCTACCTTAAATCCCCATTCTTAGGTCCTTTAGGTTCTGTCCTTAACCTCTCCAGTGTGAGCACTGCTCGGGGTCCATGTGAGCCCTTTGTGAACTCTAACACACTGGGGTTTGGTTTCTAATCTCCTTTGAATTGTTTCTGAGCATTTGTTCTCTAGTGTGAGCATTCCCTGGGTTCTTGAAGCCCTTGAGAACTTTGAGACACTAGAGATTTGGGTTATGTGTGCTATGGGTGAATCATTCACCACTGATTATTATGTACCTGTGAAAATGAGCCTTGGAGCTTTTATGGGTTGAAGGCCTGGGTTGCCCAGGTGTATTTGGGCCTGTTGAAGGCTCTCTACAGCTTATTTTATTATTTAATTCATTCATTAACCTGGTCTGTAATAATTTAGTAATAACAATTATGGGGTATTTAGTAAAATTGGGAAGGGTTTCTTATTTTTTCACTTGTAAAGTCGGGTAGAAATCCTGCCTATAGGGTCTCTATTTGTTATGTTGGTTTTGCTTATAAGTTCCATGTTATGTTTGTTGAAATTGCATAGGTTCTATATTGTGTTTACATACTAGAAATCTTGCCTATAGGACTAACGTTGTAATCTGTTGGAAATTCTGCCTTTAGGTGTATCAATTTGTCTAGTAATCGTGTGTTAGCAACCACGCCTATAGGACCAATACTTGGCTTAATTGTTTTCTAGCTCAATGTGTGTACATTCCTGCTCATATATTGCTTAATGATTGAAATCATGCCTATAGGATTAAAATCAGTTCAATTCTAGAAATCATGCCCATTGGATTAAAATCTGTTCAATTCTAGAAATCATGCCTATATGGTAATAATTAGCACACACTTGTAGAAATCATGCCTATAGGATTCTATTAACTAATTCTTAATAGGCCTAAGAAGTACTGGGGAGAAGTTATTAGGCAGTACATGGCGCTTCTTCAGCTCATTGAGGACATGAGACTTGATAGGAGGGTGTGGAGGTCGAGGATTAAGGTAGAAGGTTAGTAGGTAGTTTCTAGTGTTCACCGATAGGCTTAGTAGCATGCATTTACCTTCATATTCTTTGATTTTTATTATGGTATGTGGTTTTGTTCGCCCCAAGTATTGTATTTCGTATTGCTATTATTGGATATTGTTTCTTTTTTTTCCCCTATCTCTCTCTCTCTCTCTCTCTCTCTTCCATCTTTCTTCCTTACTTGCTTCCCTCTTCTTCTTCTTGCCCTTCCTAAGCCGAGGGTCTATTGGAAACAACCTCTCTACCTGCATTAGGTAGGGGTAAGGTTGCGTACAGACTATCCTCCCCAGACCCCACATGTTGGGATCAAACTGGGTTTTTAAAGACTGTTAATCACCTAGATAACATGCATGCATGATTAAATAATAATTCTGGACTTATGTTTGTGATTTGCTGGTAGTCATTATCGTATGAAACACCCAGATACTGCTGAGCTAAAATCAGTAGGCAAATATACATGTAGGTCCTAATACTCACATTAAGAAACTGATCCTATATACGACTGCCTGCATGTTCAACATCACATAGATATCCTGCCTATAGGACTCTACGATTAATAAAACATAGTAATCAGTTGCGTGCATTTTCTGTTTATATGTGGAGGTTAATTTGAGCCCATATTTGTCTTTATTTGAAAAGTCCTAACTGTTTTGTTTGACGCCTAGTATTTACAATTTTGAGCAACTTAGGCCTAAATAGAACCATCCTAAATAGAGGTCCCAATGCCTCCAAGACCTTAGGTAAGGGACGGGTAGTGCACGCATAAGACACGAGTTAGAATCAACTAGAGCGCTTTAGGTAAAAACTCAAAGATAGTAATCGGGTAGCAGGATATGATAGTTTGTGCCCGCTGAATAATATGAGTAACACCCCCATCTTGGGGGAGTTACGAAGTATTATTTATGTTGCACGGGGGTGATCCTATAGGCTAAAAAATTTAGGACCCCCCATCCCTATTAAATAGTTTCTTCGTTTTCTTAGACTAATTCGCATAATTTAAGTTCGGTCGGGACCCACCGTTGTGGACCTCGAGGGGTGCCTAACACATTCCCCTCAAGGTAATTTGAGCCCTTACCCGATCTCTGGTGATGCAAACTGGTATAACCTAAGTTATTTGCTATAGGTTCCCTAACGCACCTTAATCCGTTAGGTGGCGACTTTAACAACCAATTCCTTTTTCCTACTCTCAAAAGGAGTTGTCAAATGTCGAAACCCGATCGCGAGAAAAAGGGGGTGCGATAATCGGTGATTATGTATCTTGGTATGCCGTACCTAAAAATTATATATGACTTGATAAAATCGACAACAATCTCCTTTTTCACCTCCTTGAGTGGAACAACTTCAGCCCATCTAGAGAAGTAGTCTATAGCGGTCAATATGTAAATCTGTCCCTTTGATGACTTTGAAAGCGGTCCAACAACGTCAAGCCCCATGCATCGAAAGGCCATGAAGCTACAGTTGGATGAAGAGGCTCTGTAGGTTGGTGGATGTAGTTGGCATGAAATTGACACGCTTGACATCTTTTGGCATGATCTATGCAATCCTTCACTATTGTCGTCCAGTAGTAGCCCATCCTCTTGATGCGGAAATGGAGCTTTGGACCAGATTGGTGTGCTCCAGAATGTGCTACCTCCATTGCTTGGCAGGCTTCTTCTTTGTCAAAAAATCATAAGAATAGTTCTTCAATAGAGCGGCGAGATAATGTCCCCTTGTAGAAGATGAATCGTGGTACCATTCGCTTGATGTATGTTCTTTGTCACGAATCCTCGGGTAACTTTCTGTGTTCAAGGTACTCTATCAATGGTTTCCTCCAATCTTCTTCTTCAATCACCCGAACAAACATATGATGACCTTCATTGATTTGAAGATCAAGAAGTCTAGGAATGACTCATCGATGACACACATCTACTTTTGTTGACTCATCTCTCCAAGTGCCATCGTCGTGGCCAAGTTAGCCAAAGCATTGATAAGTATGGATTTTAACCTCTTATTTGCCCTCTTTTACTTGTGTTTTAGGTAAAAAATGCTTAAAGGTATTTCCGGATACTAATGAAATGTGCTTGCTTGCAGGAATTGATCAATATGAGCCAAAGGAATCAAAATCAACTCATAAAGGAGTCAAAAGTTGAACAAAAACCAAAACAGGAAAAAGAGGCTTATAGTGCGGACCACAAAAATATTATGCGGCCACAAAAGTAATTGTGTGGCCGCGATCAAAATTATGCGGTCCGCAAGAATGAGATTCCGAGACTTGTATTTTGGCTACATGATGGAGCGTGGACCGCACCAATATTGTGTGACCGCAAACAAAATTACACGGTCCAAGATGAACGAGAATCAGAGAGTTGGAAACTTGGGGGGAAAAAGGAGTGTGGACCGCACCAAAATTGTGCGTCCGCAGGATGTCAAGTGTGGTCGCACACACAATTGTGCGGTCCGCAATGATGAAGATTCAGAGAGTTGTTTCAAGCCAAAGTCAAGGAAGTGCAGACCGCATCACTTTTATGCGGCCGCACTCAGAATTGTGTGGTCCGCAAAAGTCCAACTCAAGCTAGAATTCGAAGTGAAGAACGCGGACCGCATCACAATTATGCAACCGCGAAAGCAAGAGTGCGGCCGCACTCAGAATTATGCGGCCCCACAACCTCCGCAGGGGGAATTTTTGTCAGATATTTTCAGCTTAGTATAAATAGAATTTTTTGTCATTTTTAGGTTATGTTATGTTTTGGGAGAGCACCTGAGTCGCCTACTTTTACTATTTTTGGTATTTTTGTACTAGATTTGTCTTTAAACACAAGATTTTCTTCCCATAATCTATATTATGGATTCTATATTCATTTCATCTTTAATTTCTTGTATTTCCATGAGTAGCTAAACCCATAGCTAGGGTTGTGACCCAACCCTAGTGTGGGTATTTAATGGATGTTTGATTAGGGCTTGAATGTGAATGGGTTAGTGATATTTGGCCTAGTCCATGCTAGAACTTAAGAATTAATGTTTGCAAACATTGATTCATGCCTAAATGACTTAGTCTCTACTTGAGAAAGTGGGACTAAGTCTAGGAAAATTAGGCTAATAAGGAATTGGGGTGGCCTCATGAAATTGATAGCCCCAATTAAAGGGTTACACCTAGAGATAGTAATACCCAACTTGAGCTAATATCACTTGATTTGTATGAATACCCATTCAGATTTGAGAAAGCTTAATTGGGAAAAATCACTCAAACTACCGAGAAGTATAAAGTGAGTACCCGGGTGTGATAGCTATATTACAACCCCAACTAATCAAGCTTGCCCTATATTTTACTACCCGTTAGATAATCACCTAGGTAGAAGTCACGACCCTAGTCTCTTCAAACATTCGGAAAAAAAAAACTAAACAAAAATATTGTCCTTATTTTTCTTTATTGTAATCATTAGAGTAAAGATAGAAGTAGAATATCAACCCAAACTTGTGGAGGTGCAATTAGATTCAAAACCCGCAACTCATTTAGATATAAACCTAACTCAAATCATTAACTCTCTGTGGATTCGATCCCAACCTTAGTTGGGTTATTATTGCATCGACCTCCTCGCTACTCAATAGTAGTGTAGGCTTGGACCCGATCAATTATTAGCGTCGTTGCCGGGGAGTTAGACGGTCTTAGCTATATATCTAAGTATTTGTGTGTATTGACTTTATTTCCATTTGCTTTTCTAATTTTGTTTGTGAATTGCTTTTAGGTACTAAATGGCTCTTATCAATGAGGCCCTAAGAAATGTACCATTGGGGGAGGAGGTAGATGAAGAGCAAGCGGATGAGGTTAATCTTGAGCCTCAAGTACAATGGAGAGGTCGCCCGCCTCATGATAATATCCCAAACCCTCCCCCACCACTCCAAGAGCAGCACACCGGGTGTTGCCCAACGAAGGCTATGGCTATGCTAGTGCAGTAGTCCCGCCCCGGATTAGGGCGGGCAACTTTCAAATAACTAATGTCATGCTTACACTATTGGAACAACGTGGTTTCTTAACTGGAGCTCCACACCAAAATGCCTATAAGAATCTCAAAGGTTTTGTTGATACGTGCTGGAGGAGCAAACAGACGAATGTCTCGGAGGATGCATTGAGGTTTAGGCTATTCCCTTTTTCTCTACGGGGAAAAGCTTTGGATTGGCTAGAGAGGTTGCCCAACCATTCCATCCATACTTGGGATGAGTTGGCCGAGAAGTTCATCGCAAAGTTCTTTTTTCCGGGGCATATGGCGACGCTAAGAGATGAGATTCTAGCTTTTAAACAAGAGCCAAATGAACCGTTACATGAGATTTGGGAAAGGTACCGCACAATGGTCAAAGAGTCCCTAACAACGACATGACCGAGGCCATGATCCAACAAACCTTTTATAGGTGGATCAATACAAAGAATCAGCGTGTGGTAAATAAACTCGTCGGGGGTAATTTCATGAAATACTGAAGCTTGTGAAATATTGGATGAGATGACGGATACCTCTTCGGCATGGAAAACTAGATCCAATGTTCCTCACGGTGACCCAAATGTTATTCACCTACACAAGAAGCTACATGATCATGGGCAAGCTATTGCAGAGTTGACTACCACAATGAACTAATTGGCCAAGGCTCAGCTTCAACGGGTTCAAGGGCCAAAACAAGTGAATGTCATGGAAGGACTAAACATGATGGTCAACAAGAGAAGGCAACGAGGTAAACAAGTACAAAACAATCCAGAGCAATTTGAGCAAAGTAATAGTTGGTACAATCAACATGATACATATGATGATCAAAGTGAAGAAGTTCAATATGCAAACAATTATCAAGGTCAACGGAGCAATGCTCAAAATCAACAACAATGGAGATCACGGGGAAACTAAAGAAATTGGAACAACTAAGGTCAACAAGGAAATTGGAATAATGGAAACAACAACAACCAAGGCAATTGGAGGAACAACAACTATCAAAATTGGGGTAATCAAGGAAATCAAGGCAATTGGGGAGGAAAGAATCAAGGAAATTGGGGTGGCAGCAATCAAAGTAATTAGGGTGCAACAATAATCAAGGAGGTTGGAAAATTAACAATCAAGGAAATCGGGGGTCGGACTTTCAAAGGCTCCCGATGTATCAACAACCGAACAACCTGCCTCCATATCCGTCACAAGGTGCTAGTTCTTCCAACAATGAGATGGGACAGATTGAAAACATGTTCAAGAAAATGATGGAGAAAAACGCCGACTCCGATGCCCAAATAGCCTCCCACAACACTTCTATCCGCAACTTGGAAGTCCAAATTAGCCAAATTTCTCAAGCTTTGAATACTCGCCCTAAGGGGCACTACCAAGTTATACGGTGGTAAACCCGAAGGGTGGGAACAATACGGGGAATTTTGTGGTCGTGACAACAAGAAGTGGGAGAAGTGGAGTTTCTAGTACCTCAAACCCAAGAAAGAATGTGAATGATGATGTGTTGGTGCAATATGATGATGAGACAAGCAATAATGTTAAAGCAAATGATGAGGTGAAGATATACATTGATGAAAATATAGAGGAGACACAAGATGATGTGAACCCATCTAGGGAACATGTAATAGACATACCGAATCTGGTAGTGCCCAATGCCAAGGCTCCTTTGACAAGGCCTCCTCCACCATATCCTCAATGGCTCGCAAATCAAAACAATGAGAATCAATTCAAAAAATTGATATGATGAAAAGTTTGTCCTAAATTGTGCCATTGGTTGAGGCCTTAGAACAAATGTCGGGATATATCAAGTTCATGAAATACTTGGTAACAAAGAAGAGATTAATGAACTTTAAAACGATCAAAATTACACACTAAGTGAGTGCCATTGTGCATTCCATGGCTCCAAAGTTGGAAGACCCCGGTGCTTTTGCAATCCCGTGCACTATTGGGAGTGCGGATTTCGCCAAAGCTTTTTGTGACTTGGGGGCAAACATTAACTTGATGCCCTATTCTGTGTTCGAGACATTAGGGATTGGGAAACCAAGACCCACATCCATGAGGTTTCAATGGTGGTCCATACAATGAAGAGGCCATTGGGGATAATTGATGATGTGCTAGTTCGGGTCGACAAGTTCATACCTCCCGCAGATTTTGTGATACTTGACTGTGAGGTTGACTATGATGTGCCAATAATTTTGGGGAGACCTTTCCTAGATACAGGGAAGGCCTTAGTTTATGTGGAAGCCGGTGAGCCCACCTTCCGTGTGGGCGATGAAAAAGTTGTGTTCCGTGTTTGTAAATCAATGAGGCAGCCTAATAGCAATGAAGTGTGTTCGTTCGTGGATCTTGTGACCGAAGTAATTGTTGATGACACAAGTGCTTCAATTAATGTTGAAGATACATTGGAAGTTGTGTTGTTGAATCATGATGATGATGAGAAGGAAGGCTTTGTAGAATGTGTCAATGCATTGCAAGGAATGGGATCATATACATATGGACCCCGAAAACTTTCCTTGGCCTTGAAAACCGTAATACCCCACCAACAACGCCCTCAATCAAGGAGCCTCCCACATTGGAGTTGAATCCCTTGCCTTCACACCTCAGGTATGAGTTTCTAGGCCCTTGTTCCACTTTACCTGTTATTCTTTCCTCGTGCTTAACTAACGTGCAGGTATATTCCACCCTTGTGGTGCTCCAAAGGAGGAAGAAGGAAATAGGTTGGACATTGGCGGATATTCCGAGTATAAGCCCCGCCTTTTTCATGCACAAAATCATATTGGAGGAGGATGCCAAACCCTCCGTGTAACATCAAAGAAGATTGAATGAGGCCATGCAAGCGGTAGTCAATAAAGAGATCATCAAGTGGTTGGATGTTGGGGTTGTCTACCCCATTTCCGAGAGTTCATGGACTTCACCAGTGCAATGTGTCCCAAAGAAGGGGGCATGACTGTGATTACAAATGAGAAAAATGAATTGATCCCCATAAGAACTGTCACCGGGTGGAAAGTGTGCATGGATTATAGGAAGCTCAACAAAATGACTCGAAAAGACCATTTTTCGTTTCCATTTCTTGATCAGATGTTGGATAGTCTAGCCGGACGTGCTTATTCTTGATTTTTGGATGGGTATTCCGGATATAACCAAATTCTTATTGCACCTGAAGACCAATAGAAGACCACCTTCTCTTGTATGTATGTCACTTTTGAAAGCTCGCGGATGCCTTTTCAGAGGTGTACGATGGCAATCTCCACTAATATGGTAGAGGAATTTCTTGAGGTTTTCATGGATGATTTCTCTGTTGTGGGGGATTCTTTTGAAGAGTGTTTGGATAGTCTTGATAAGGTATTGGCACGTTGTGAAGAGACTAACTTGGTGCTTAATTGGGAGAAGTGTCACTTTATGGTCGATGAGGGCATTGTCCTCGGCCACAATATCTCCAAGAATGGTATTGAAGTTGATAAAGCAAAAATCGAAGTGATATCCAAACTCCCTCCTCCTACTTTCGTCAAGGGAGTGTGGAGCTTTCTAGGTCACGCGGGGTTTTACCGCCGGTTCACCAAGGATTTCTCAAAGGTGGTGAACCCCTTGTGCAAGTTATTGGGAAAAGATGCCAAATTTGTGTTCAATGATGATTGTATGAAGGCATTTGAGCTACTCAAGTATAGTTTGACTACCACTCATATTATTACCGCACCAAATATGAGCTTACCATTTGAGCTCATGTGCGATGCTAGCGATGTGGCGGTTGGAGCGGTATTGGGGCAAAGAATTAACAAGATTTTTCATCTGGTATATTATGCTAGTAAGACCATGAACGAGGCCCAAGTCAACTATACGGTGATCGAGAAAGAACTCTTATCCATTGTCTTTGCTATGGAAAAGTTCCGCCCGTACCTAATGGGTATCAAAGTTATTGTTCACACCGATCATGCGACACTTCGTTAATTGATTAGCAAAAAGGAATCTAAGGCGAGACTGATGCGGCGGGTACTTCTTCTACAATAATTTGACCTTGAAATCCAAGACCGCAAGGGGAGTGAGAATCAAGTGGCGGGCCACTTGTCTCGATTGGAGGAGGAGGGGAGGCCCCACGATGGCCTTGAGATCAATGATTCATTTTTGGACGAACAACTCCTTTCCATGTCTATGACCGGTATGCCTTGGTTTGCCGATGTGGCCAACTATCTTGTGAGCGGCATTGTCCCAAATGAGTTCTCTTCAAATCAAAGGAAGAAGCTAAAACGGGACTGCTTGGACTACTATTGGAACGAGCCATATCTTTTCAAAATTTGCACTGATGGTGTTATCCAGAGATGTGTTCCAGAAGAAGAGCAATTGGGTATTCTTGAAGCTTGCCAATCTTCGCCATATGGTGGTCACCATGGTGGAGTGAGAAGTGATACAAAGGTCCTAAGTTGTGGATTCTATTGGCCTACCTTGTACAAAGACACTAGCGAGCTCGTTAAGCGTTGTGATGATTTCCAAAGGGCCGGTGGGATCTCCAAGAAAAATGAGATGCCTCTCACCACCATCCTAGAGATTGATATTTTTGATGTGTGGGGCATCGACTTTATGGGTCCATTTGTGAGCTCATGTGGGAAAACCTATATTCTTATTGTTGTGGATTACGTGTCCAAATGGGTTGAAGCTGTGGCTTTCCCCAACAATGAAGCACGGAGTGTGGTAGCTTTCTTGAAGAAAAACATATTCACGGGTTTGGCACCCCAAGGGCCATCATTAGTGATGGGGGATCACATTTTTGCAACAAAACCTTTGACACTTTACTCTTCAAGTATGGTGTCACTCACAAGGTGTCTACCCCCTATCACCCCCAGGAAAGTGGACAGGTTGAAGTCTCCAACCGGGAGATCAAGAGTACTCTGTCGAAGTCTGTCAATGCAAACCAAACTGATTGGTCAAGGAAACTTGACGATACTCTTTGGGCCTATAGAACAACTTACAAAACTCTAATTGGTATGTCTCTGTATCTGTTGGTTTTCAGGAAAGAATGTCACCTCCCGGTGGAACTAGAGCATAAGGCCATGTGGGAGTGGAAGAAATTGAACCTTGAGTGGGATGTAGCTGCAAATCTTCGGGTGGAGAAATTGAATGAACTTGATGAGTTATGGTTCCATGCTTACTCCAGTTCGTCCTTGTATAAGGACAAGATGAAGTACCTACATGATAAGTATATTCGGAACAAAGAATTCAAAGAAGGTGACCTTGTCCTTTTATTCACCTCTCGGTTGCGGATGTTTCCGGGAAAGCTAAAGTCAAAGTGGAGTAGTCCTTTTAAAGTGGTACATGTGACTCCTTTTGGTGCCCTAGATTTGAAAAATAAGAACGGTGAGATATTTAGAGTCAATGGGCACCGAGTGAAGCATTACCTTGGTAAGGTTGATGATGGCCACGTTGTGGAATTTCTCCATTTCAAGTGAATGATGGTAACATGCGTCATGTCGCGACGTTAAATCAGTCGCTTCTTGTGAGGCAACCCATGTGTTTTTTCTTTCTCTTGATTTTCTTTTATAGATTAGGCATTTTTTTGGGCTAACTGGTTGTGAAGTGTATGCAGGAATATGGGTGTGCACTACAGGAAATTTGCAAGCAAAAAATTGGCCAAGTGTTGAAACTGTGCGGACCACACCAGAATTATGCGGACCACACAAGCCTTTCGCGGCCGCACAATTCTGTGTGCGATTGCACCACTAGAAGATGAAAAATTACAACTCTCTGAAGTTTGGCCTGACAAAAATCCTTAAGGATTCGCGGCCGCACTCAAAATTTTGCGTACCGCACCAATTATGCGGCCACAATCATTTTCATGCGGACCGCACCACTGATTCAGCTTCTGAGTTAGCAAGAGGTAAAGAGTGTGGACCGCACCAAAATTGTGTGGCCGCACTCAGGTAAGTTGGTAGGGACAACCTTGTCAAAGTATAAATAGGACCTTCTTAGACTTTTCACACTTTACACACTCTGACCTCTCAAGCTAAGCTAAGCACAATGCACCTTCCCTTTTGCTTTCAATCTCATCTCATTTCATCAAGTGTTGAATTCCTGCTATAACTTGATTATTGGTATGTTGATTTCAATGATTTAGATTCTTTTTTTTTCTTTTTTCTTTTTCTTTGTTCTAGTTTTCTTTTTATCTAGGGTTAGGTTCATGCCTAAAATGTCAATTGTTGACTAAATCTTGCTTAGAATCATATGGGTAGTGTTTGAATGCTTAATGGGGGTTGGGGTTAGTAGATTTTCATGTTTAATTGCCACAAACCATGTCTAATTAGTGAAAACCCTAGTGTAACTCGTACATCAGTGCCGTTCTTATTTGAAGTATGCGGCCGCACACATTTTTGTGTTGTCCGCACTAGGGTATGCGGCCACATACATTTTTGTGCGGTCCGCGATACCCTAGGTTTAGGGCACCTTTGATTGATAAGTTTGTGTGGCCGCACTCAGTTTTGTGTGATCCGCGGTAGATTTGTGCGGCCGCACTCAGTTTTGTGCAGTCCGCACAGTTAATCTTCAGAGACCTAACAAAACAAATATGTGGTTGCACTTAAAATTGTGGGGTTCGCAATGGGTTTGTGCGGACGCACTCAAAATTGTGCAGTCCGCACTGAGGTAACTTCAGAAACCCAGTAGTCTGAACCTTGGATCTCCATGGCCGCACTCAAAATTGTGCGGTTCGCGATGGGCATTATGTGGCCGCACTCATTTTTGTGTGGTCCGCACTGGGCAGTTCGCGGTCACACTCACTTTTGTGCGCTCCGCACTGCCCATTTCTAAGAGTTGTGTTTTGCATTGTCAATCTTGATTCTATACACATTATGAACCCCAATTCTAACTTACTTTCACTACTGGTATGTTGCAGACAACGGTTCGTTCATGTGGCTGAGGAGATACTTCCAAAGGGAGGGCAGAATCCTCCCGAGGCCGGTGTCGAGGCAAACCCAACATGCTACTATCAGTCCAAAAGGTCTTGAGCAAGAAAGCTAAACTCAGTACACCACCTCCAAAAACCTCAAACACCAGTGAATGCCTCCCATCCCGAGAAACTTATAAGGGTGATTCAGTGCAAGCACAACCGGGAGCTCAATCACAATAATTCCCCGGGCGACTCTACTTGGTCAATGAACCAACTTCCTCCTCTAGTTCGTATGAAGGTTCGTATGGGGGTAATCAAGCATCTGAACCCTCTCCCCTCACCTGCTATAGCTACTCCAATTAACTTGGATGATGATGATGAGGTCCCGGACGATGGGAGAGGAGGTGATACAATTGTTGGGGGTTTGGCTATATCAAGGAAGCCGGAGGTATGGACGGACAGACTTTCTAGTGAAAAAGCCTATACTAAGTTCAGAGAATGGTGGTCCCAAAGGTCTCTCACTCTTGAGCGAAAATTCTTGACAAAAGACCTCAACAAGCACAACCCCAATGTCCTTAAGAAATTTGAGGAGAGAAAAGGATGGAAATGGTTCACCTGCCATATGCAAAATGCAAATGAATACCTAGTCAAAGATTTCTATGCCAATGTTGCCCACATCAAAAAGGGAACCAAGGTGACGAAGGTCAGGAATTTGAAAATCCGGTTTGATGCCCAAGCACTGAACAAATATGTAGGATTTGAGAAGGTGGAAGCAGTGCAATATTTGGAGAAGCTAGCTATGGGTGATGAAGTTCGCCCATGGCTAGCTGAGATACTAGAAATTCCGGGGACAACATCTGCATGGCTCACAGTAGGAGTTCAGATAGTCTGAGCCACCCTAAACTTTGAAGCAAAAGGGTGGAAAACATTCGTGTGCAGCAGTCTTGATCCTTGCCTCCATGAAAACATCCTTCCTCTTCCTCGTGCAGTATTAGTGGCTTCCATCATGGCCGGGTTTCCTATAAATATGGGAGAATTGATATCCTACAACATTTCAAATGCGTTCCATAAAGAGGAGAGGTCATATCTCTACCCCAATTTCCTCACAGAATACTTCCAAGATCAAGGGGTAGAATCAAGGCACTTTGATGTTGAGGTGAAGGCTAAGAAGCCTTTTTCATGGTACCACCTCCAGGGAGCGGACAACCCTAAGTTCAAGGGTAAAGCCACTACCTTTACTAGCCAGTCTGAAGAGCCAAGGGTAGTGGCCATTGGTTCAGTTGCCGAGCCCTCTACAGCAGCCGGTACTTCTACCGGAGCAGCACCCACGCCTCCTTCATCCTCTGGACCATTTGCCTCAGCAAGGCTTTCGGTGCCACTTTCAGTGCTGACCTTATCTACCTACCCTCATACTGGCAAGTCTCCCAGACACTGGCGAGTCTCAACAACTGGATGCATGCAACTACCACAAAGCTAACTGCCATATCCAGTGCTGTTGCAGCACAATCATCAGCCCTAGTAGAGCCTCAGGTACCTCCAACAATGGAGGACTCATTGAAGAAAATTCTGGACAACCATTCTAGAGCCTCTAGATATTCATGGGAAGATCATCAAAGACTTGGGGAAACAGGTGAAAAAGATGCGGAAGACTCAGGAATCAAAGGAATCGGTAGACAAGATGCACAAAGAGATTGAAAAGATTTCTTCTGCCGGAGACCTTCTATTGGATCTACTTATGGAGAAAACAGTCCCAACCGCACATGCAGCAACGCCAGAGACATCAAAGGCAGCAACTGACCAGTCTGAAGAGCCGGATGTAACTACACACACTGTTGAGGAGTTGATACAGATGCTTAGCAACCCAGTAGTCCCTCAGTCAGAAGATGTTGAGATACAGTTTGAGGAGACAGAGGGTGCTGAGGACCCCATGCAAGATGAGGACATCACACATGTTGAGGACCGGATGAAGACTGAGACCACATAGGGAGTTTTTTTTAAACTCTTTACCCCTTATCCTGTTCATATTTTGATCAGCATTGAGGACAATGATCATTTTCATTTGGTGGGTGGTTCATTTTTATTGACATTTGTTGACATTTGGTATTTAATAACTATTACACTATTTTTCTTTATCTTTATTTTCCCTTTTTGTATGTATATATTTTTACCATTTGATGTATATATTCATTTCCATTATGTATATATTTTCTTTACTTCATTTGTATATATATTCAATTTACTTTCCATAGTTTACTTCATAACTTCTTTCGTTATTTTTTCTTAGTAGCATAGCTTCTTATTTATTTTAGTAGCTTCTTTTTACGTTGTTAGCTTCTTTTTATGTTTTGTGTGAACAATAAGCCTTTGGTTTTCTTAATTCCATGGTTATTTCCAAATGTGGATGTTGTATAAACCGGGTGGCTCTTTCCAAAGATAGATGGCGTGACAACCTTCTTAAGGGATTGACTCCGTTTTCCTTATGTTTTGATAGATATAGCAGTAATGAATAAAAGTGTCTCAAGTAGGCTTCACTTGGTACTAACACATTTACCTTCGGCCTTATGGTTATAAACAAAGTTGATTGGCAAATAATAGCTCTAGTTGTGACCTTTAGACACGTGGGTTGACTAAACAATCATTGAGTGGTTTCTTCAAGCCATTTGTCTTTTTCAATCTTAGATAGGGTTATTGTGGGCCCTTGACTCTATTCTCTTTAATAATCTAGTAGCTTGAGAGGTGAGGTATTGAATTGCAAGTCCAAGTTCCGTGCCAATAAGTCTAGAACTTTCCCTGAATGTTTGTCTAGGCGAAATTCTAAGTGTAGCTCGACTTGAGAAATTATTGTAGGCTCTCCTTGATCCAATTTGAAACTTTAAAGCTTCCGTAGCCTACCAATGTGATATCCCTAGCCAACCCTTTTGAGCCGAAGCCCTTTTTCTTTTAATAACCATGTTACAAGCCTTTATCCATTTTACACCGACTCTCTCTTGGCATCCGATCTTTCCTTAGCATTCTTATGAGACAATTGGAAAAAATATAAGTTTGGGGTAGAGACGATGAATCTGAAAGTGATAAAAGGTACAAAGAAGAAAAAGAATGAATAAAAGGGAAGGCAAAGAAAATAAAGAAAGGCCAAAAGGAAAAAAAATTAAAAAGTAGAAGAAAGAAAGTGAATAAGGTAGAAAGTTGAAGGGATTCAAAGAAAACAATGATGAAAGGAATGGAGTGAATAGAAAAGGAGAAAAATGATCATCGTGATCAAGAGTGACACTACGTATCTCTAGTTCCCCAACTCAAAGAGTCAAGAAAGTATGAGCCGAAAAGAGAAAATGGAGTGCTTAAAGAAAGATGAAACCATCATATTCTGACAAGTCCTACTTTGATCCAAAAGCCTTCATTACATTCCCCCAAAACCCTATATGATTTCAAGTTGAGTTGTTCAATATCATCCAAAGGAATCAAAATCAACTCATAAAGGAGTCAAAACTTGAACAAAACCCAAAATAGGACAAAGAGGCTTACAGTGCGGACCACAAAAATATTATGCGGTCGCAAAAGTAATTGTGCAGTCGCGATAAAAATTATGCGGTTCACAAGAACGAGATTCAGAGACTTGTATTTTGGCTACATGATGGAGCGCCAACCGCACCAATACTGTGCGTCTGCAAACAAAATTATGCGGTCCGCGATGAACGAGAATCAAAGAGTTGGCAACTTGGGAAAAAAGAAACAGTGCGGACCGCACCAAAATTGTGTGGCCGCAGGATGTCAAGTGCGGTCGCACACACAATTGTGCGATCCGCGATGATGAAGATTCAGAGAGTTGTTTCAAGCCAAAGTCAAGGAAGTGCGGACCGCATCACTTTTATGTGGCCGCATAATCATGAGCGCGGTCGCACTCAGAATTGTGTGATTCGCAAAAGTCCAGCTCAAGCCAGAATCCAAAGTGAAGAACGCGGACCGCATCACAAATATGCGGCTACGAAAGCAAGAGTGCGGCCGCACTCAGAATTATGCGGCTACGAAAGCAAGAGTGCGGCCGCACAACCTCCGCAGGGGCATTTGTGTCCGATATTTTTAACTTAGTATAAATAGAACTTTTTATCATTTTTAGGTTATGTTATGTTCTGGGAGAGAACCTGAGTCGCCTAATTTTACTATTTTGGTATTTTTGTACTAGATTTGTCTTTAAAAACAAGATTTTCTTCCCATAATCTAATATTATGGATTCTATCTTCATTTCATCTTTAATTTCTTGTATTTCCATGAGTAGGTAAACCCATATCTAGGGTTGTGACCCAACCCTAGTGTGGGTATTTAATGGATGTTTGATTAGGGCTTGAATGTGAATGGGTTAGTGATATTTGGCCTAGTCCATGCTAGAACTTAAGAATTAATGGTTGCAAACATTGATTCATGCCTAAATGACTTAGTCTCTACTTGAGAAGTGGGACTAAGTCTAGGAAAACTAGGCTAACAAGGAATTGGGGTGATCATGAAATTGATAGCCCCAATTAAAGGGTTACACCTAGAGATAGTAATACCTGACTTGAGCTAATATCACTGTATTTGTATGAATACCCATTCGAATTTGAGAAAGCCAAATTGGGCAAAATCACACAAACTACAGAGAGGTATATAGTGAGTACCCGGGTGTGATAGCTATATTACAACCCCAACTAATCAAGCTTGACCTAGATTTTACTACCCGTTAGATAATCACCTAGGTAGAAGTCACGTCCCTAGTCTCTTTAAACATTCGGAAAAAATAGTCTAAACAAAAATATTTTCCTTAGTTTTCTTTATTGTAATCATTAGAGTAAAGATAGAAGTAGAATATCAACCCAAACTTGTGGAAGTGCAATTAGATTCAAAAACCCCAACTCATTTAGATATAAACCTAATTCCAATCATTAACTCCCTATAAATTCGATTTCGACCTTAGTTCGGTTATTATTGCATCGACATCCTCGCTACTCAATAGTAGTGTAGGCTTGGACCCGATCAAGCATCAGCCATGCGATTTTCTTCTTTTGGGATGTGGTTTAAGAAGACTTGGTCAATTCTTTCGAGTAAACAAGAAGCATATTGGTGGTATGGCAAAAGATCTTCCTTCTTTACATCGTAAATCACCAAAAGTTGGTTGATGATCAACTTAGAATCATCTGATATCTCCAACTATAGAATCTTCATGTCTAATTCCATTTCAAGACCGATGATCAAAGCTTGGTACTCTGCAACATTGTTGGAGTATGTTTCACCTAAAACAAAGGAAAATGGCAAGATTTGTCTATCTGGAGAGACCAACACAACATCTGCCCCTGCATCGTTCTGACGTGTGGATCCATCAAAGAACATTGTCCATGGTGGAAATTCTTCAACGAACAAAACGTCTTCATCCAGAAACTCATCAGAAAGCTCCCATTCTGTCGGGAAAAGGGTGATCAACTAGAAATTGGCGAGTGCTTGTCCATTCACAGCCTTTTGAGGTGTGTAGGTGATCTCATATTGGTTAAACAATATGGAACATCTTGCTAGGCATCCAGAAAGAACAGGTCGAGTCATCACGAACTTCACAGGATCTGCTCGAGAGATGAGTTTGATGGTATATGCTTCAAAATAATGCCTTAGTTTCTTTATTGCATAAAGTAACGCAAAGCATATTTTCTCAATAGGCGTATAGTTCAACTCAGCTCCTATCAGAGTTCGACTGAGGTAGTATGAGGCTTGTTCCTTTCCTTCATCATTCTCTTGAGAAAGTAGTGCCCCAAGTGAGCGTTCTTGTGCCGCAATGTAGAGTATCAATGGCTTCCCAAGTATTGGTGCCCCTAACACATGTGGATTCATCAAGTATCTTTTGATACTTTCGAAAGCATTTTGACATGACTGATTCGATCCCCATGAAAAGGGATATCCTTCCTCAATAGATGATTGAAAGGTTGACTTTGTCCGGCTAGATTAGAGATGAACCTCTGGATGAATGTTAAGTTTCCCTGTAGACTTCGAAGCTCCCTCAAATTACTTGGCTCGGGCATTTTCTGAATGGCGTCAATCTTTGTGGGATCAACTTCAATTCCACGATGACGCACAATGAAGCCAAGAAACTTTCTTGAGGTAACTCCAAATGCACACTTGAGTGGATTCATTTTTAGGTCGAATTTTCTTAACCTTTCAAAAATAATTCGAAGGTCTTCAAAGTGGTAACGCCTACTCTTCGTCTTCACCACTATATCATCAACGTAGCATTCAAACCTCTGATTAAGCATGTCGTCAAAGATGTTTTTCATCACGCGTTGGTAGGTGGGACAAACATTCTTCAGACTGAAGGGCATCACTTTGTAGTTGTACATCCCTTTTGGAGTTTGAAAAGCAGTACACTCTTCATCTTTTGGAGACATTCTGCTTTGATTGTATCTGTAGGACCCATCCATGAATGACATAGCTTCATGCCATGTTGTAGCATCAACCATGAGTTCAATAATTGTTAGCGGAAAGTCATCTTTCGTACATGCCTTGTTTAGGTCTCGAAAGTCAACACAAACACGTATTTGACCATTCTTCTTCTTGACAGGTACAATATTCGATATCCATGATAGGTAATTCACCTCTCGAATAAATCTCGCCTCGATGAGCTTGTTGACTTCGACTTCAATTTGTGGTACTAGCTCGGGTCGAAACATGCGTTTTGACTTCTTCACAGGGCGTGCTCAACTTTTGATCCCTAAATTATGAACGACTACCTTAGGACTAAGACCAGGCATTTCTTTATACAACCAAGCGAGTACATATTTGTACTCGGCCAATAACTTGGAGTATTCCTCCTCCTGAGGCGTAAGAATCGCACTAATGAAGGTTGGGAGTGGATCTTCTAGAGTGCCTAAATTGAGTTCCTTAAGCTCATCACAGTTGATTGACCGCTATCTTCTAGTTGAGGGGGAGCCTCGTGGACTTCATCATCAACATCAAGGCATGGGTTATCTTCCACGGTTATGTGATAGGATGTTTCCCCAAAGTCTAACTTTTCTCGTTGACTTCCTTGGATGGTCGGCCTGGCTTCTTTCTCTTTCTTTGCTTCTTTACGAGGTTGGAAAGTGTAAACAATGGTTATCCTTTGCACCTTTAGTGGACCATTCGTGGATATTGACAAAATAGACTTCCTCTTCATACGTGATAGGAAAGCACTACAGATTTCTTTATCAGTAACAACTTCAAAATGACCCCACTCCTCATGGCCTTGCTCCTTATGTTTTGACAGTATCTTTCTAGATGGTGAATTTCTTGTGGTTCCTGGGCAACAAAATACAGAGGTCTTTGAGGTAGTGGAAACTTCCTTTAGACGTTTGGAAGATACATGTTCACCTTTGTGACTTAGCCTTTCAAATACCGAGACCTGAGGGGTTGAGCCTCCAATGCGATCAAACACTGAAGCCCGTTGTTTTATTTTCTTTCCCTTAAGTTCTTCCATATCCTCTACCGAGGTGTGTTGTGATAAAGTTATCTCTTTGCTTCTCTTAGATTAAATTCAAATAGGCTTTGCTAAACGGAATCCCAACCCAAACTTTGGAGTGGAGACGTAGTGCCCTTGCTTTCTCAACTTCATTTGGGACTCATTGGGCCCATATATCTTTTCACCAGTGACTTCGTCTTTGAGTTCTCCTAGTCTTGATGGATTGGAGAAGTCATAACCATACTTTTCAAGAAGTATTAAGGCCTTAGGATCATAGTGCCCTTTTATTTTATCAGCTTGGAGATTGCCTTTTAGTAGACTCACAAGTCACATATGGGATTTGCGCAACTGGGACAGTCATATGCTCCTTCAAATGTTGGATATCTTTGTGACTCATTTTCCTCTTTGGAGTACATTCCTGTAGCAAAGTTTTCCCTTTCTTTCGACGCTCACGCGGAACATAGCGAAAAACTAGATGCTCCTTATCAGTCTTTATCTATTTGTCACCTTCAGATGATGACAACTTATTGGAGACTTCTTCAGTTCTCTTCTTAGGCAACTTCGTGGTAGTCCATTGAGCCTCATTTTCTTTTTCTGACTTGACATCAACTTCGTCGACTGATGATGGTTTCTCCACACTCGGTTCACAAGAATATAGGTAAAATTTTGCATCTGCAAAGTATGACTCCGTCTTAGTGAAAGGATTGATGTCTGCATCAATTTTGACTATCTCTCCATCCCTTATGTACTTCAGAAATTGATGCAAAGTAGACGCTACCACTCCATTCTCATGAATCCAGGGACGTCCAAGCAATAGGTTGTATGATGTTTTAGCATCTATGACGTGAATCAGGGTGTTTGACTTCATCTCACCAATGGATAATCCCATGCGGATCATACATATGGCTCGTTGTCCTCCTTGGTTGAAACCTATGATGTTAAGGTTACTTTTGGATAGCTCATTCATAGATATACCAAGCTTTTTTAGCATCATCTTTGGCATGATATTGACAGCTGAACCATCATCAACAAGTATGCGATTGAGATGTTGTTCCCGAATGTCCCCTACAGCGAACAAAGGTCTGTTATGTGGTCTAGACCCCAGCAACAAGTCATCATCTGTGAAGGAAATTGTTGCACAACATGTGACAATTTTTTCGTTATCATAGTGTTCTTGTGTTTTCATTGGAGTGAGCTCATCGTTGCTTCTTTGTTTCGTGAGTACTAGAAATTACATGAGTTGCACCAACGTGACTTCCATGAAAGATTTTCCAGGAAATAATTCATGCAATGTGATGGGCTTTCGGAACTTCGGCGATAAGGCACTGTTAATCTTCTTGCTAATACAAGATTTGATAATTCTTGGTGGTTGTAGCTTATCCACATCGCTTATTTTTGCTCTTGGCTTAGGAAGTGGTAGCCTCAAAACTTCTTGATGTCTTCGTTTCTTATGAGTGACTAGAGTCCAACCCTAATCGTCTTTGTCTTTGGACTGAGTGTCCAACTCTAGTGAACCTTCAAGAATTTTCCTTGGAAGATCAACTTCAATGGGCTCGAAACTTCCAAATCGTAAGAAGGCAGTGCTTGACGCGTTCTGCAACCTTGAACACTTCTTTTCCTTGAGCGCGATACTTGCATGATTTGCTTCTGCTGTTTCATCCATGTCTATGATGATTTTTCCTTCACTTACAAGAGCCATGATTTTCTCCTTTAGGACGAAGCATTTCTCTGTAGGGTGGCTAATGACACGATGAAACTTGCAGTATTTCGGATCGCTAAATTTACTAATTTCCTCAGGCCTTTCTGATTCAGGGAGATCGATGACTTTCTTAGTCAATAATTCATCAAGGATCGTGGGTACATTCGAATCTGGAAACGGATAAACCTTCGCCTCCAATTCCTTCAAGGTTGGACGACGCTTCTCCTCTTTGGGATATTGACTCGGGGTCTTATCCTCCTTGACTTTTTGCTTAGTCGTGACTTTCACAAAAGTTGTTCTCACCGCCATAGATTATTTGGTTTGATTCTTTGATGCAAAATTTTTCTTGAACTCCTTCTAATCAGCGAATGGAGATGTCTTCACATGGCTTGCTATGCTTAACTCCATGTCATGAGATCGCGTTGCAAGTTCTTCAAAAGTTCGCGGTTTGATCCCTTGTAGGATGTACAAAAGACCCCAGTGCATTCCCTTAATGCATATCTCCACATCAGATATTTCTGAAAGTCGATCCTTACAATACAAACTTAATTCCCTCCAATGGTTGATGTAATCCACTACGGGCTCGTCCGTCCTTTGCTTGGTGCATGTCAACTCTAGCATGCTTACAGTTCTTCGGGTACTATAAAAACAATTCAGAAATTCCTTCTAATGTTTCTCCCAACTATCAATGGACTCGGGCTCCAAGTCAATATACCAGTCAAATGTGTTCTCTTTCAGCGAACGAACAAACTACTTTACCAAAAGGTCACCATGTGTTCCATCATTGCTACAAGTCTCGACAAAGTGGGCAATATGTTGCCTTGGGTTTCCTTTTCCATCAAATTGATGCAGCTTTGGCGGTTGATAATTGGTTGGCATAGCTAGACAATCAATCCTCTTAGTATAAGGCTTAGAGTAGTACAATGAACTTTGTGATGGTTCACCGTATTGAGCTCTGATGGTGTTTGTTATCATGTCTTGCAATTGTTGGACAGATAATGATGCAACCTATGTAGATTGTTGTTCCCTCTTAATGCTGAACTTGGGAAGCGATTCCTTAACAACTATTTTTTGCGAGGTGAAGACGGGTGAACGAGGAGGGACGTGGCTTGACTCTCTAGGTGCATAGGCCTCCAATTTGTTCATGAGTTGAGCGATTTGAAGGTCTTTGTCTTTAACAGATGTCTTCAAGACTTCTATAGCATGTTCCACCATGGCAAACTTTCCGTCCACGTTAGTTGCGTCAGTCATTAAGGCGTTGACTTTCATTGACACCGGAGAATCCATCAGATCCTCAAGTTAGAGGTTGTTTGAGAAAGTTTGTCAAATAGCAAGAATGGGGTGTTGCTCCCAAAGATTGTGGTTGCAGACGTCATGTGAGATTTGTTGTTCTTCGCCATCTCCAAGGAGGCAAAGTATTCAGATCCATCCAAGTCAACAGCTTTGAACTTGCTTCGAGTGATTGGGCCAACATGACTGAGCTCAGCGCATGCGGCAAAAGTAGTATCTTCGCATGAAACATCAAACTTGTGGAATGCCATTGTAGCAGTAGACCTGAAGTTCGTAGTTTTTAACTTGCAAGAAGGAGAGATGAAGGGAAGAATGTGTCCCACTGGGCGTGCCAAAATTTGTTCGCAAAATTTTTTTGTGGTCCGGAAAATACACTGCAACTAAAATAATATGAAGAAAATGAGATTTTATTGATAAATATTTGTGAGTACAATTCTATGTATCCCTTGATTCTCCTCTCTAAAATTCTCCATGATTTGAGGGCTTGAGAAGCGTCTTTCTCGAATGTTGGACGGTGCAGACCTCTTTATGATGTATTTAATCGCCAAGAACGTCGAGCAACACTTTGTTGTTACGGGGTGATATACGAAAAGAACTCCGTTGATCGCTCATTTGTTGAAGAACTAAGCACTTGATGATTGATGTTTCTGTTTGTGGATGCCTTCACCAATTGCGGAGTGTTCTTCTCCAACTCTGAATGTCTTGAGAGTTATGTAACTCCTCTATTTATAATTGTAGAGGATGGACAGTCCGAGTACATATGAACTCGCTTGCTTGATTCTGATTGGCCCATGTCATTTTAGCCACTTGGCAACCTGTGGTTGGTTCTTGCTTTTTGACTTGGATTGCCACATCATTTAACACGTGGTGTCATCTTTTTGGCTTGCAGTTTGACTAGATATACCATATCACTTGACACATGGAATGAATTTGGGCCTTAAGATGAAATGAACCTTGGGCTCGAAAAAAATAAAATTGACCAATTTAACCTGTAAAGCCCAAATTAATTATTTAGCCCAAATGAATTTAATCCAAATTTTGTATGGATTAGACAACTATTGTTTAGTGGTTATTAGCTAGTTGTAGCTACCATTTACTATATTGCTTCCTATAGTTATGTTTTCATTTTTTTAGAGTGTATTCGGTGTATTTAAGCTATTGAATTCATGAATTCCAGCTAGACAATTATTATATTCGACAGTATACACGATGTGTATTTGTGAATACAGTAGCGTAAATAGCACAAATCGTGGTTTATTCAGCTGTTTTAAAATGGAAAATGAATCAATTAACACAATAGACTGCTAATATAACTCAACTAACTCAATTACATCACCCATAATCTGTATTTGACGCGAAATATTCTGAATATTTTTCCCAACCGATAAATACAACAAAACAGAGCAATCGTCGAGTTCCTAATCCTTCCCTTTTATGTTGATATCGTTCGTGGGTGTTTCTATTTTCAACCAATAAAATTCGAGATTCATCTATAATGCAAAAACATATGAATACATATTGCAGATACATTTGAATACATATATACGTATGAATACATAAATTATATTAATTAAAAAAAATATATGAATACATTCATGGAATACAACGAGACAATGAATACAATGAAATACATGGAATACAACAAGTAACATTGAAATACAATGAAAAAAAGACAATGAATACAATAAAATACATGGAATACAACGAGATACATTGAAATACAATTAAAAAAAATGTAACAGAATCTTCAAGTTGCTCAACCCCAAACTCCGTCGTCTTTGTTCAAGAACAACCCTAATGTCGTCTCGTCGAGAAGGCTGCGATCTGACTCGAAACGTCATTGTTCCCGTTTCGATCAAGAACCCTAGGTGAGGAAACATTTGTTAGGTTGAGTTTTTATGCTATGGGAGAGGTAGTGGCGGAGAAATGGCGTGAAGAAGAAGAGGAATTATTCCACGAGGTTTGTATTTTCCAATCCTGCTTCACTAGGTAGGAATTTCTAGAACCAACTTGCTATTGAATTTCCTTCACGGAGCAGGAGAGAACTCGTTAGCTATTACAGAGAGAGAGAGGGTGGAGAAAAATATGAAAGAATGAGAGAGAAAAATAATATAAAACGTATTTTATGACTTAAGGGTGTGAGGTGATTATAAATAGATATTTGGCTATGAAAATCAAAAAATAACTATGAAAAATAAATTTTTAAAAGAATATTCATTTAAAATAAATAAGATATCATAACGGCAGGTAAAAATTCATAAATTTTATATGTCTTACACTCTTGACTAGGAAAGTAACTAGAAGTAGCAAGAGAATTTGAAAAGCACACTTGACCATTGACCAATAATTCTTCTTATTCCCTTTTTTTGTTTGTCAAATTCTTATTCATTGCAAGTGTTTAGTCGTATTGGGTATTTAGACCTTCACTAACTTGACCAATCACATATATTTAGACCAAATAATGAGCTATTAGAGGATTAAAGACCCTTGAGTAGTCAAAATAATTTAAACAACGCAATTAATATCGCATAAATTATTCAGGGGAAATTGAAGTTTTCAACTGGTCAATTAATGAAAATACATAAAAATAAATATAAAAATCCTGGTCGATTTAATTTGATAATTATAGTCTCACCTAAAAAAAAATTTATTTGCACCGAATGTTTACTTTTGACGATCCATTCAACTATCGTCACATCGGTCATTAGAGCCTTAGAGGATCCAGCTTGCACTTTTACAACCTAAAACACGCTTCAGTAGTTAAATTTTCACTATCAAACAATTAACATTATCTTACAGTTGCAATGCAATAAACAAGTCATGTTTCTGCTTTCATACATATTGACAATTTTTTTTAATGGATATACATCTTTTTTTGTCATTTTCCCTTTGTCTTTATTTTTTCCTTTTTTCTCTTTAAAGAAATAAACTTTTTTTAACAAAGGAATAGAAAAAGGAAGCATCCTTGACGAGGTTTACATTTAAAATTAAGTAGAAAAAAAATGAATGTATATGATCACGCCCAATTATGCCTTATAAAAAAGATTAAGCGGTCATTGTAAATATAATTCGGTTTACAAGTTCGGAGTCGAATCTCACATAGAACTAAGGCTTAGCTATAGTCGTTCACTATCACCAAGAATACAAGCTTGAACAATTCCAAACTTATAAATATTAAGATTCTTGTGTTGAACTAATTAACTAACAAATTAAAATAGTAAATTAACACTAAAGATACTACGGGTTGGAGAAAATATTAAGGAGGTCTAGAGTTATGATTTCCCCAATTGTCGGAATCCTTCCCGCTACGTCTTCTATAATTTCGCTAAAGTATTCTCTACCGATCATGAGCGCTCTGCGTGTTGTAATTCTCTCCCAAGCAACTACCACAATTTTCTATACATATTCTCCCGAATTACGCTAGCTGGCATTAAGTACGGCTCAGTCGGATCGCACCAAGGTTTCGTTATCCCTAATCCCACTTTTAAACCCTCCGTATTTATCCGTCATATACGTTAGGAGTGATGTTGTTCAACAACTACCTAAATATGCACTCTCTCTAAATAGGCACATTCGATTGAGAGCTCTTCAACCAACCACAATATAAACATGTAATTGAACAAATAGAGAAATTACTACGACAAAACTATATTAACATAACAGAAAAATCATCCTCCAATAGGTTCCATCAAAACCTTAGATAACAAATTAGTTATTAATAATAGCATGCATAACTACAATATTAGAATTCATAACCAATGATGAAAATAGGAAGAAGGAAGTGAAAAACTCGTAGAAGAATTCTCCGCCTTGCTCCTAGTGTGTTCTTGCCTCCTTAGGTCGAATCTCCGGTCTCCACGACGGCTCCGTGCTCTTTCTAGGTCCCTCTTCTTCCTAGGTCTCTCCCTTCTGTCTCCTCATGTATAAATTGTGTCCAAAGTGACGTTTTTAGGTCTATTTATATATGTAGGAAAAAACCTAAACGTGTATGACAAGTCATAGTCAAACCAGGAGTCTTCAAAATTCGGGTTGCACCTGACCTTAGGCTGGCCTCGCCAGGCTAAAGCCTGGTTCAGCCTGACCTTAGGTTGGCCTCACCAGGCTAAAGCATGGTTGAGCTGGCTTTTGCCTGGCCTCTCCTTTTCACTGTTCTCGCGCACACTTTCAACGTTTAAGTATCCCTTTTGCTCTTCTTTCATCTCCAATTCACCTACACATAAAATAGACTCCACTACGCGCAAATAAAGTGTAATTTATCATTAAAGCATGTATAATGCAAGGCACATAATGTGCGAAACTATGGAATTATAGCCACACATCAGTATACTTTAAAAATTCTCATAAATATTATTAAGCATTATGTTTAAGTTATTAAATAGAATTTAACAAAAAAATGTAAGTTCCTAAGACGATGAATATTGATCTCATTTAACTAGCTTAATAAAAAAAATCAATTCAGCATAAGTCCTCAAAAATGTCTTGTTGTGATTTGTCAAATATCAAAAAAATTAATCTTTTTATCTTTTCGAGATTCAAAAATAAAGAATTTGGCCGTATAATTCCTAGGAAAAAATTGATAAGTTATAATATAAATTTTAAAAACAATTAATTTAAATTAATATTTTACAAAAAATAACACGAACATGAATGTGCACGTACCAGTGATTTTTTAGGATGCCACCAACTCTAACTTGTGCTAGAAGTACATGTACATAGAGCCTCAATTTTCTACAAATTGAGGTATATACAATAGTTTAAGCATTTAAGTTGGAACAAAAGTGCACTTCCAATGGAACTTTAAAATTCTATATCAAATTCATGAGATATTTATATTCCTAATTCGTACGTGTAGTTACAAAAAAAATGATATAAACGAATCTTTTGATATTTATTTAGTTGATTTTAATATTCTAAAAATTGGGATTTTACATAGTGATTTAAATAAAGAAAGCTTTAATAAGAAAAGTTTTAGTTGATTTCAAACTCTACATATTAGGAAAATAATAAAATAGCTATTTCTACATATTAGGAATATATTTTTTTAAAACTACTTTATCCAATATAAAATTTATTTTAAAAGTATAAAAAAGACGAACGATATTTCGTTAATTATCTTCGTGCTTTTAATATAGTATAAATATAAATAAATATTCACGGGTGAGAGTTGCAGTCCTTCCAAGTTATATTAACTTAGCTGCATATTGTCCATTTTCCCAAATATAGAAATTAGGTCACAAGAAATAATGGAATGAACAAACTTTTTATTCAAGAGAAAGGTTTCCATGCAATATATTCAACTTTTTTTCCCCGTAAAACACCTACCCTTTATATATTTTCTTAGCCATCGTAATCCTTGTCGATGTGTAAAAGTCGAATGATTTGACTATTAAAACAAGATCTCGGACCCTCTCAATTTAATTAATAAAATAATTATATAAGATGGCTATGGTTTATACATTATTCTATTTTGCATAATGGTTGAGCCCCGTGCATGACTACCCACCTAATTCAATTTGACTTTTAGCCTACACATTTCTTATAGTAACATTTTAGAAAATGACTATTAGTAAAGTACAAGATCTTAATATATATATATATAGAGAGAATTTGGAAAAGTATACATTTATATATTGTAAGTGTTAATGCCACTATTCACTATACAACGAGCGTAATAAAAACTTCGAAGAATTTTCTCCTTTTTTGAAAAAAGAGAGAGGAAAAAGTAGTTACTAATTGTTAAGGGTTGTCCGGATTTTCTAACCATATTTGATTTTCTTATTTCTTGAAAGAAAGGACAACATATTTACCATATTTGAGTTTTCCTTTTTGTAGAAGGAAATCATAATTCTTTCATGTTTGGCTAGTCCTTTTTCTTGTAGGAAAAGGTTTGGACTTCTATAAATTGAGGATCCTTCTTTCTCATTCGGTAGCATCCACAATGTAGCCATATGGGTTGAGAGTCGTGTTTAGGGGAAGAACTTTACGGGACAAGTGTAATGTGTCACTTGTGTTTGCCTCTTCGTGAGGTTGTTCTCTCGATATTTTGTACTCTCTTTTATTATAGTGGATTGCTCATCTCCGCGGTGGACGTAGGTCAGTTGACCGAACCACGTTAAATGTTTATGTCTCATTTGGTAGATTTCTCTTTTATTGTCTGGTTTATCGTCGTTCAATTATTGTGTCACTAGTTTCCGCATGACACCTAACTTTTTTCGGTCCTAACACTAATAAACTCGTGAAAATAGTTAAATTTGAAAAGTATTATTTCCTACATAATTAACACGAAAGACAAGAAGACCCAACCGAATATTAAACTAGCGTTTTGTCATAAATTTTCAAATTTGTTTTGAAAAATTTGTTTTGGGTGAAGTTTGGCTTGAAGATAAAAATGTGATTGAACATACGTTTTCAAAACATATTTCCCAAAATTATTTTGGAAAAACATGTGTATTATTAGAGATTTGGCCCAAAATAAGTTATTGAGCTGGTTTTGGGATTTTGCCAAAATATAGACAAAATTTATGGCCAAACAACTGTTTGCCAAATAAAATTCAAGTTTATTTTAGCAAAATCTATGACCAAATGGGTCCTAACAATTAAGAAGTTAAGTTTATATATATAGTTGTACTATATATATTAAGCCCCCGTTTGTCCATAAAAATGTTTTTTTTTTCAAATTTTTTTCTTTCAATAATGTGTTTGTTTATGAACTTTTTCAAAAATGAGTTTTTCAATTCTTTTTCACCACTCATAGAACTGAGATTTTTTAAAGTAAAATGCATGTCCAAATATAATTTTAAATTTTAATTTCTTTTTTAACTTAACATCAAATACTATTTTTTTAAAAATAATTTTTATGTCCAAATGACTACTAAGTATTAACTTGTGCCGACCACTAGAGCTACAATGTCTATATTTATTTATTTCCAACTGAGTTTTAGTGTGTAAGTTCATTGCTCATCCGTAACTAGAGGTCTATGAGTTCGAGTCTCGGTATATGAAGTCACGTTTGTTAGGAAGCGCTTTACTTTTTAATGTGAAATTTTCTTACGCAAATCCTAATTTACTCGGGTCTCAATATGAGTACCGGACATCGAATAATTTAGTGCATTGCAGTTGACTTCATACTACAAATTTGGACAATCAGAATTCATCTAGAAACTCAAAAATCCCAATATTTTAAACATTAAAATTTCCCAGTTTCCACATTATTCAAATACCCCTCAGCTTAATTCTCCTCTCAAATACCCATATTCTCACTTTCCAATTTCTCATTTTTGTAAAAGAAAATGGAAACCACAGAGCTTAAGCTAATGATTAACACCATAATCTTCTTTTTCTTCCTTAATTTTTTCCCAGTTTACTCTGTTGATGTTTGTAACCCAACTGTATGTACAGAAATGGGTATGGGACCGGAAATCCGGTTTCCTTTCCGGCTAAAAAACCGGCAACCGGATCGGTGTGGGTACCCTGGTTTTGATCTTTCATGTAATGAGAGAGGCCAAACAATTATAACACTTCCTTTTTCAGGTGATTTTATAGTTACAGATATTGATTATACTACACAATCTATTATACTTTATGATCCAGATTTCTGCCTTGTGAAAAGACTCATCGATTTCAATATTACGAATTCTCAATTCAGAGCTGCTCATCAAAGAAATTACACAATTGTCAGGTAATTACAAATCTAGCACATTGAATTCACTACTTTCAGCTCGTACTTTTAGAGAGAAAAAGAAGAAGAAGTTTCTTCCACAGCAAGGAGAGCGGGGATAAGAACAACAACAATCACCGCCCAGTAAAATCCCACAATTGTGATTTGGAGAGGGTAGAGTGTATGCAGACAAACGGGATAAGATCACGTGTGAGATTAGAGGCGGATCTAAAATTTAAAATTTATAAGTTCTATCATTGCTATTGATACCACTGATCATTTGAGTTTCTGGGTCCGAGATTTTATTATTGTACATATTTAGTACTCCTAGTTTTTTTAACACATACAATTAAAGTTACTAAGTTTATCAAAACTCAATAACTTTAATTGTGCATCTACCACTAGACTGTGAGCTTTGAGTGAGCTCATACAATAAACAGATACTGTAAATCTTTACCCTAACAACGGACGTTATTTATTATTTATTTTTTCTAGTCATATGCATATTATACACATTTAGAAAACTTATATATATATTATACCTTTATCGGTTATTTTTAGTTTAAGTAGTTGGATAGACGGCTATTTTGGTTAATTTTTCTACTTTTAAATGCTGTAAAAATACCGGGTTCAGTTGCCTCTTTCTTTTTCTTTTCATTACAAAAATATAGACAAATATCAATGCATTTAGTTATGACTATTGACTTTAGATTCTGAATTCGCTTCTACTATTGTTAGGTGTACTTCAGATGATTGGTTAAATTACCCCAATTATCAGGTGGCGATTCCGTTATTTTGCCGGGGAATTTCGAGCAGAAATCAGGCGATTTTAGCTATGCCACCAAATATGTATGCACAAGGAAAGCCACCTGCAGGTTGCAAGTTAATGTCAAAGGTTTCAGTTCCTTTGCAATTGGAAGATAACTTTTGGTCTCCAATGGAGGGTCTTTTGCTAACATGGAGTGAACCCAGTTGTAGGATTTGTGAAAATCAAGGCAAACTTTGTGGGTTTAAAAGTGATACTGGATCTGATATTGCTTGCTCAAATCCTCCCTCTTCTAAAGGTATGTTTTTCACTCATTTTTCTGTTGCATCTATTACTCGGGTCAATCGATTTTTTTGCTCTTTACAAATTTGTTTTTAGTTTCAATGACCTTATCCCTTATTTTACACGGGATTGATTTACGTAAAAGATTTGTGTTTTACACATAAGAGATCTAAAAAAGTCATTTTCTTAAATTCAAAATTATAAAAGGACATGACGTACCAATAACACCTGTTGTTACTCCTATTAGTATGTTCTTGGTGGAGCATTCTGTGCAATGTGGGCATTGTACTCTGTGTTAGAATGTTTGTACGTTATGCAAATATGGGTGTGTATTTATTCATCATTTTTAAGGTAGTGACAAATTCCTTGTAGGGAGTACTTCTTTTCTAATAGATCTTACGCAATACGAATTTGAATTAATCAGAATATCGAATATCAAATACATCGTAGGGAGCACTTCCTTTCTAATAGATCTCACGCAACACGAATCTGAATTAATCAGAATATCAAATATCAAATACAGTAGTAGTTATAAAAAAGGGTTATTCATCATTAATGTAAGTCCGTTTTTTGTCTTTCTTTTAACATCTTTTAAAAAATTACAGTAATTTTTTATAATGTTTGTATGTTATGCAAATGTGTTGGAGTGTGTAGGTTATTCATCAATTAAGTTATGGAAAAATTCACAGCCCTTTAAACGAATCTTAAGCAACACGAATCTAAATTAATCATCCACCAGAATTTGTAGCTTAGGCGTTCGAAATTTTAATCAATTTAAATTATTAGGTTCTAAATTAATAATTTCTGTATATTGAATTTCTTAAGGGAAATATAGTGTTGAACCAAAACTATTGAGTTCGGTCGAATCAGAAACTACAAGGCAAGCTCCGCCCCCGAGTGCACATCGAATAGTTATCAATTTTTTTTGTTCATTTTCAATGTAGGACCAATTTCTATCTTTCTTTTAACCCCTTTAAATATTGAATTTTAATAAACCTTTAAAAGATATAAGAAAGTGTTGAAAAGGGTACCAGAGAGTTTCAATAAAGTAAGTGTTGGAATCAATTATTCATGAGGATATGCAAATACTTTATCATTTTACTTTGATTTTGATTTCCTTTTCTTTTTTTAACAAAAGCTCTTTCCAAAAATTTTAAATTGATTCTTGTTGGGGTTGTTGAACTTACATATGTGTTGTGTTGGCATATCACTTGTCCAGTGTCCCTATCAGTAATGTTGCATGGTCCATGTTCATGCCATGTTACATCATCTATACTATTTTATAGCTGAGGAATGAGGAAAGGAAATATTAAGCAATTTGACAATTTTGGCTGTGGGGTCAAATAGTTGTAGCTTACCTAATGAAAGTCGTAACTTGCTTTTGGCTGTTTATTGATCGAGATTGAGTCACGTATGAGGCTCTGATTTCACAAAGTTGTTAAAAGTCTTAGCTATCCATACAGTGGCGAAGCTAAAAAAAATTTCAAGGGTATTCAAATTTGAAAGAAGTGGAAAAAAAAATCTCGATAAAGAGTGTTCAATTGTGTTATATCTCTAAAACATAATATTTTATTTATATATACAGTATAATTTTTCGACGAATGGTGGTCAGTTGACCACCTTTGTGACCATGTGACTCCGCCACTGCACCCATATGCCACCACACATAACATGCTATTTCTGGAAACTCCATTGACCCCTCAAAGCTACCATGCCACATTATAGAGAGCTAACAGTCAATTAGGAGTTGGACCGAAAAATTAGGTACCTGTTACTTCCAACCAACATATGTGTTGGATAAATTTAGATAGATGAAAAGAAATCGTCTGAATCTTTTGTCTTTACTGGAATTTGAACTCAGGTCTCCCGTCATTTTTCAGCCTTTTCATTGAAAGTTAAACCACTTCCTTGTATACTACTATTGTGAATTTTTTACCGTCAAACCTTTCTACAACAATATCGTTTGTTCTGATTTTTTTTCTTTTGTAGTGAATGATTGTATACACCTATAACAGGTTTAATACTTTGGGTGTTATAAAAAAAAGATAATTTTTTTAATGTTACACATAAAAGATTAAAAAAATTATTCAAATTTAAATACTCAAAAGCTATGTAAATTTTTACTAATTATATAATAAAGAAAGCTGACACATTATTACTAAATTCATAATTAAATGTATAAAGATTTAAACTCTAAATAATACATTATAATTAAATGTATAAAGATTAAATTATTTCAAGATTGATGGAAACATTCTGTAATTGTAACTTGTTCCATAGATTCCAGTCTCTTGCTAGCGATATAACGCTTGATTAGTGAAGATGTCCAAACTTTCACCAAAAAGCTATCTAATACCTTTTCCTTGAGGGGAATCTAAGAGGTTAACAGTTGAATCTTCTATTTCGGTCCAAGTAGCAATAGGTTGAGATAAAAAAAAAAATTAAACTTATTATTGCTGATTTTATCAAAGATTCTACATGAATATTATATAGGGGCTATTTTACAAAGAGTACTATTATAAAGATAAATGTTGCTTTTATAGGTAAAAAATTGTTATAGAAAGGTAAAATATAATATAAAAAATCAGTTCCGATAAAAACTTGACTTTTTCAGTGACTGACTATATACGATGATATTGTTATAGGTCTGACAGTAGTAATAGATTCTTTTTCCTTTAATCGCCACCTCAAATAAAGTGAGGTAGATATACAAGATTCATATCATTAATCGTGACTAATTCGGATTAACGTTTAGGTAATTAATTGAATATTGGATCCTTCGACCGTTGGGAAAACTCATGGTTTAGTATTCTTTGTGCAGGATTACCCAGGGGTGCCAAATATGGCATTATAATTGGAGTTGGAGTACCAGGTTTTGTATGCTTATTAGGATTAATGAGCTTTGCTTTTGGTAAGATCAAGGTTTATGCCCTCCGCCGCGATTTGAACTCTGATCTCCCTACCACCATTAATCTACAATCAGCAATCGCAACGACGGGTCTTAACCGGGCAACCATCGATTCATATCCCAAGATCATGCTCGGGGAGAGTAAGCGCCTTCCTAACCCCAACGATGGCACTTGTCCGATATGTCTATCGGATTATCAGCCTAAAGAAACGTTAAGAACCATACCAGAATGCAACCATTATTTTCATGTTGAATGCATAGATGAATGGCTTAAGCTCAATGCTACTTGCCCCTTGTGTCGAAATACGCCAGATGGTTCTTTACATACTTGCTCATCATCAACTTCTTTGGTCTCATCTTCTCCATAGACCTCACGAAACTCTATTTTGTTCTGATTTTTAATGTCAGGAATGCAGGGTAAGGTTGCGTACTATAAATCCTTGTAGTTCGATCCTTCCATGAACCCTGCGCATAGCGGAAGCTGAATGCATGGAGTTGCTCTTTTTTTTTATGTCTTTCATAGGGAATTCTTGTTGTATATAAGTTGTGAGCGCGAGGTATTGTAAATGAAAAGAAAATAAAGGGTGTAGGATAGAATTCTTTTTGGCATTGTCTGTTTAGAAAGTGAAGGGAAAGGAGAGGGGACAACTACGTTTTTCCACACAAAAAAAAAAAAAAGAAAAAAAAAAGCTTTTAGTATACATATCACTTGTCCTCCTGAATTATAGGGTTGAAACTCGATACAGAAATAGATGATTATGTTCTTGGGATCTTTACACAATTAGTCGCTCATATTTATTATTTATTTTTTCTAGTTATATATATTGATTATACATAATTATACTTATATAGTACATAAGTTATGCATATATTATATCTCTACCGGCTATTTTTAATTTAAGAGATTGACTAAGCGACTATTTCAGGTGATTCTTCTATGTTTCTTTACGGTAAAAAGTCCATCAGTTGCTCCTTTTTTCTCCTTTTTCTTAACTCGTAGTATATGCTGAGTAATATTACAAGTTTTTTAATCCTTAATTACACTTTCTTATTGACTTATTTTCTACTTCTATGTTGTAATTACAAGCGAAGGTACATTGTATTCTTTATCAATCTATAAAATCAGCTCCTAATTAGCATTACATACTAAAATTTTAAAATATTTATACTTGAAGTTTGTTAACCGATCGATTTCATATTGATAAAACTAGTTTCCTTTAATAGAGGGACAATATGACCCATTTTTGCAGTTAAATCGGGTTTAGTTTATTTATTCTTTTGAAAATAAATCTATTTAGAATAATTTCTACTATTATAGAAAAAATATAGTGTTAATTTGCTCTAGTTGAGCAAATATTACTCGATTCACAAATGCAACACTGATTCAGAATTGAAGCATCGATTTCATACAGAAGAAGAAGTGAGCTAAAGCTCGTTGTTTTCGGTTAGAGCAGTAATAACCGACTTAGTCTCTTATATAGACTAATTTGGTTATTTTCCTTTCTACACCTCTAGGTTTCTATGTTTACATTTTAGTCCTAATAACTAATTAACAACTAACTTGTTAATTTCACACTCCCCCTTAAGCTGGAGGGTGAAAGACATTGAACAATCCTAGCATGGATATTAGGACTCTATGTTGCTAAGTTCCTAATCCTTTGGTCATCATGTCTGCGAGCTGCTCTTTAGTGGAAATGTATTGAGGTCCAATCAACCCTTCTTTAATTTTTTTCTCTCACAAAGTGAAAGTCAATCTTTATATGCTTTGTTCTCTCATGATAAACTGGATTAACTACTATTTGCATAGCTACTTTGCTGTCACAATGCAATATTACTGGCTCCTTTACAGTTAATCCCAGCTCCTTCAGTAATCCTACTAACCATACCAACTTTGAAGTCATTGTTGTCATGCTTCTATATTCTGCCTTGGTAGAGCTCCTGCTCACAGTTGGCTGCTTCTTGGATTTCCATGAGATCAATGACTCTCCTAGCTTTATCACATATCCAGTTACAGACCTCCTTGTGTTTGGGCAGGCTGCCCAATTTGCATCACAATAAGCTGTAACATCTTCTAATGATCATTTCTTCAACAATAATCCCATTCCTGGTGATCCTTTAATGTATCTCACAACCCTTAATGCAGCATTTAGATGTGATTGCTTTGGATTTTGCATAAATTGACTTAAAACTTGGACTGTAAAACATATGTATGGTCCGGTAATGGTGTGGTAAATGAGCTTCCCTATCAGTTTCTGATAGCTTACAATGTCCTGCAATTCCTCATCTCCCTTAACTTCAGCATGTTTATCATACTCAACAATTGTCAACTTGAGGTTTTGTTCCAATGGTGAGCTAGCTGGCTTTGCCCCACTTAACCCCACTTCTGAGATTAGCTGAAGAACATACTTCCTTTGATTAAGCACAACTCCTTTTTCTGACCTCATGAGCTCAATTCCCAGGAAGTACCTAAGTTCACCTAAATCTTTCAACTTGAAATGCTTGTGTAGGGTTGCTTTTGCTTTTTCCACCAATGTGTTGTTGTTGCCAGTAATCAATAGATTATCTACATATACAAGGATGATTACCAAGTCTGCATTTGTCTCCTTTGTGAACAGGGAATGATCATAGGCACTTTGAGAATACCCTTCACCTATTAGTGCATCAGTCAACTTGATGTTCCACTGTCTTGATGTCTGTTTGAGACCATAAAGAGACTTAAGTAGTCTGCAAACCTTAGACTCCCCCTGCCTATGGAATCGCTGGGGTAAGTCCATGTACACCTCCTCATACAAATCACTTTGTAAGAAGGCATTGTTGACATCCATTTGAGATAAAACCTAACCTTTAAAGACTGCTAGGTTTATCACAGTTCTAACTGTTACCATCTTGGCAACAAGTGAAAAAGTTTCATGATAGTCTAACCCCTCCTGTTGTGCATATCCTTTTTCCACAAGCCTGGCTTTGAAACTTTTCACTTCGCCATTGGCTTTGTGTTTGATTTTATACACCCACTTTGAGCCAATAGTTTGTTTTCCTGGAGGAAGATCCACTATATCCCATGTTTTATTTTCTTCCAGTGCCAAAATTTCTTGCTTCATTGCTTCTATTCACATATCATCTTGTGTTGCTTCCTGGAAAGACTTTGGTTCTATCTGAGCTGAGAATGAACTTAGGTAACATTGGTAGTGTTCTGAGAGATGATCGTAGCTCACATAATTTGAAACTGAATAGATATTGTCTCCTTTTGGTTTTCAAGTAGTTACGTAATCTTTGAGCCACACTGTTGGTTTTCTTACTCTTGTGGATTTTCTGCTCCCATGTATATATGTTATTGCATAACTGATGGCACTTGCTCAAGTATCGCCTCTTCATGTTCCTGTTTGTTGTGGGAAATTTTGTTCATTGCTTTCACTTGAACCAAGTATCTCCATGCATTTATTGTCTCACCTAGTGGCATATATGGTGCCACATAAGAGCTAGAGTTGTCATTTTTAGCTTCAATTGCTATTCCTAGATCATCATCTGCTATAGGTGCTGAAGTAGGTTGATCCATTGTGATTGTTGAGCAATCAGTATCAGGAATGAATAAATTTTCAGGTTGACTAGGCAAGGCCTTAAAGGGGAATATATATTCTTTGAAACTCACATCCCTGCTTACAAGAAACCTATTGGACTCCAGGTCATATAGCTTATATCCCTTATGCACTTCAGAATAACCAATGAATACTGATTTCATTGCCCTTGCTGCAAATTTATCTCCTCTTGACAATAAGCTGGCATAACACAGACACCCAAATACTCTAAGATGATTTATCTTTGGTGTTTTCCCATAAAGCTTTTCATATGGAGATCTTCCATTCAACACTATTGTGGGCAACTTATTGATTAGGTAAATTGAAGTTTTGACATAGTCTCCCCAAAATCTAGCAGGTATGTTGTTTTGAAATTTTAATGCTCTTGCCACCTTCAATATGTGTCTATGTTTCCTCTCTACTACTCCATTTTGTTGTGGAGTATAGAGACAACTACTTTGGTGTACTATTCCCAATGATGCAAGCAAATCACTGCCGTTTTTATTGAAGAATTCTTTACCATTATCAAATCTCAGCACTTTTATAAAAGCATTAAACTGATTCTTCACAAGAGAAAAGAAATCCTTCAGCACTACTTATTACTTCACATTTAGATTGTAGCAAACAAATCCAAGCATACCTACTATAGTCATCTACTATTGTTACAAAATAATGCCTCTTGTCATAAGTGACAACTTTGTATGGTCCCCAGACATCTACATACACAAGATGAAAATGTAATCAGACTGATGACTACTTGTAGAAAAATTTAATCTACTCTGGTTGGCCAATGGGCAAATCTCACAATTCTTCTACACATCTTGATTCACTTTATTCTTCAAGTCTGGCAAACATTGTAAGGAACCTATGGAGGTATGTCCCATCCTTTGATGCCACAATGCTACACTTATTTCTTCCTTCTTGACTGATCCAGCTACTATTTCATCCTCTTCACTTCTAATTATGTACAACCCTTCATCTTCTCTATCAATCCCAGTACCCTGCCATTGTAAATCCCCTAAAACACACAAAAATCATGGTAGAAGCTAGCTGAACAACATAAATCTCTAGTCATCTTGGATACTGAAATGAGATTGAACTTGAAGTTAGGCACATGTAAAACATTCCTAATCTTCTGCCCTTTTAGTATTGTTGCATATCCTGTGTGTACTATTTCTGATTTGCCTTATGTGGGTATTTGAACTCCTCTACTACTATCCAATCATATAATCGTGCATTAGATAGCAATGACTTTATACCTGTCATGTTTGCTGAGCTTTATGTGTTGTTGGAACTCCCTTCTATAGGCGATTTTGTCAACATGCTCACCAGGTGCTTGTACTGATCCTCAGTCATGTAGTTCCCTTGTGGTTGATTGTTCATTGTTATTTCCTTTTCTCCATTGACATTATTAGCATAGGGTTTTGCAGGAAATTGACTTTTCTTCTTACTTTTGAAGTTTGCAGGGTATCCAACAATTTTGTAGTAATTTTCTTTCAAATGACCTTTGTATCCACAATATTCACATATCAGACCTGGTTTCTTTCCTTTCATGAACTGATTTCCTTTTCCTGCTAACATAGTCATTGGCTCCCTATTTGTTTCAACTACTACTAATTCCCTCTGACTCTCCTCATGCACTACAACTACATAAGCTTGATTCACAGTAAGGATTGGCCTTTTTAGCAACACTGCACTCCTCACATGACTATAACTCTCATTCAGCCCCATTAAAAATTGTAGAAGCCTTTGCCTTACTAAGTGATCTACGTATGAGCGTGATTTTTCACAGTCACACGAGGGATATCAATGTTGTTCCCGGCGAGTCTGAATCCTTAAGGTATAGTGGATGATTGTGAGGAAGCTATCCAATTTCATCGTCCGCCATTGTTGCACCTTCGCGAGTTTTGAACTTAATGAATTTCTCATATTTTTACGGATGACAACTCAAATTGATCGATTTTTGCTCTGATACCATGTTAATTTGCTCTAATTGAGCAAATATTTACTCGATTCACACGTGCAACACTAATTCAGAATTGAAGTATCGATTTCATACAGAAGAAGAGAGAAGAAGAAGTGAGCTAAAACTCATTATTTTCGGTTAGAACAATAATAACCGACTTAGTCTCTTTTATAGACTAAGTTGGTTATTTTCCTTTCTACACCTCTAGGTTTCTATGTTTACATTTTAGTCCTAATAATTAATTAACAACTAACTTGTTAATTTCACATATAGTATGTCAATATGCTGAAACTATATGAAAGTATCTTGACTTTTATCATTTATGAAGTGCAAAAAAATTATACAGTACTAAATAGATATAATTAGATGGTAGTTAGTTTAACACAAGCATTTTAATATAACATGGGACATACCATTCTTTTGTGAAAATAAAATGGGCTAACTAGTTTTTTTGATTGGTAATAAAAATATGAGATTTTTTCATTCCGATACACTATTTGAAATTTTATGAGGGCAAATATAGTTTCATATAGTGTATACGAATGTAAAAATTCCTAAAAAAATAGCCACCATTTGCAAAGCAATTGAAAAATGATATTTTAACCGAAACAATGAAAGTTCCTTTATAATATGCTAGATTATGAAGCTCATGCGTATAAAAATTCAGCATATTATGTTGGAACTCCAACACATTATGCTGGAATTTCATATGTAAAAAGTACGAACTAGAATTTTTTCAATTTTTAATGGATGTTTTTTTTCCAGATTTTATCTTAACATAAAACGTAACTAAATTTTGATTATTTTTAAAACTTGACTATTTTTCAATTACCAGTTATAAATCAGACTATTTTTGCTTCCCCTCCCCTCCCCTCATATTCCACGTGTTTTCAAGAAATTGGGTCGTTTTACAACCCATTTGTGGTAAAATCCAACTTCCAACCGGCCTAACAAATGTCTGATAAGACGAGAAGAGTATGCTAAAAACGCGGGGTACAATACAACTTTGGTTGTTCATAAAAATCTGAAAAATCGAACCAAACTGAAGATCGAACCAATCCGACCCAAAAATCCGATACTTTTTAGGTTTGGTTTGATTTTGTTAATTTTAAAAACCGATCAAATTTGGTTTGGTTTTAATAAAAGAATAACCGAAAAAATCGAACCAAACCGACTATAAAAGTAGTTATTTAAATTTATTATTACACCTATATATTTTAGTCATTTGTATTTTTAGTCTAGTTCTTTGTTATTATAATAATCTAATTTTTTACCTTTACATTCTAGTTTGGTTGATAGTTTTCTTTTACTAAGTATAAGAATTTATTCCATGTTAAAGACAATCAATTTTTAATCGAGTACTTAAATTATTCATCACCACTTGATTCAATTATCATCATTATATCGTGAAAATGATAGATTGCTCAAAGAGCAATTGATTTGATAACGTTACGTAGAAAATGTAGTCGCCGAAGTATGCGTTTAGTAGTGTATGTCTCATATGTAAGAAAAAACCCGATAATAACTGAAAAACCGACAAAACCAAATCGATAAAAAACCAACTCAATAGGTTTGGTTTGGTTCCAATATCTGAAAACTCAACTTAGTTGGTTTGATTTCTTTTTAGGGAAAACGCCCCCCACCCCCCCCCCCCAAAAAAAACNGTAAGAAAAAACCCGATAATAACTGAAAAACCGACAAAACCAAATCGATAAAAAACCAACTCAATAGGTTTGGTTTGGTTCCAATATCTGAAAACTCAACTTAGTTGGTTTGATTTCTTTTTAGGGAAAACGCCCCCCCCCCCCCCCCCCCAAAAAAAACTGTCATGAAATGTCTAAACACCCCAAATATGGTAACACGCTCATCGGAGACCGAAACCCGAACGGGTCAAAATCCAGGAAAAAGGAAAAAACATTGTCTGAGAAAGGAAAGAAAAAATCCCGTAAACCCTTTCCCCATTTCCCTTCTTTCTTCGAGCTCGCAATCACATATCACTGTAAGTCTTCAATTTTAAACTTTGTTTTCATATATTCTTCGTATCACCAATCACACTAATTTGGATCTGAACTCTGATTCATTCTAAATATTTTGTTGTTTTGTGCAATATGTTGTGTGAATGACCGTAAAATTTTAATCTTAGGATTCATTGTTTCTGTGTATTATGTTGTGAGAATGACTGTAAAGGTTTCATCTTTAAGCAGGGCGAATCCAGGATTTTAATTGATGAGTTCAGGATTCGAGGTTCAAAGACGGTGACGTTATGTTATCATTACGTAATAAACAATTTCATTAGCTGTAAAAAAACATTTTCAGCAAAACATTATAAATGCATATAACCATTAGATAGAAACTTACTAGGACTTGTTTTACATTTATTCGAGAGGTCGCGGAGGCAGTGTCAGGATTTGAAGGTTCTGAGTTTTGAACTTGTCACCGAACTCATAGCTCCTTTCGGTTACTGGGTTCACAATTAAATATTTATACTATATAAAATAAATTTCTTGATACAAATACAAAGTCTAAGCAAAAGCTATTGGGTTTGTCCGAACCCGTAAGTAATAGTCTAGCTCTGTCTCTGAGTGGTCGATATAAGCTAAATTATAGTGCTAAGCTTGAAGGCAGAAAGAAAGTATAGTGCTAAGCTTTGTGAAGAAAAGGAAGAGAAGCAATATCATTTGAAGAAGCAGGGATAGTGATGTTTTACAGTAGGGATAAACTAAATAAATAGAATGGTGCAGCACAGAATCGAACTTTGTATCTCCGCATGAAAAATCTATGATAAAAGCCCGTTGGCGTTGAATCTATTGCACCTCTTGAGATATGGGCTCAAATTAGCCATTTTGACCTTTTTTTTATATCTATTCGTAGGTTGGGCCAAACTTTATGGGTTCAGTCGAACCCAGACCTCATATGGATCGACCACTGTCTTTAGGATGTATTGTTTCTCTGTTTTATGTTGTATGACTGTCTATAAAGGTATCATCTGCAGGATGCATTGTTTCTGTGAATTGTATGCGCGAATGAATGTGAAGTTTTCATTTTTATGATGTATTGTTTCTGTGTATTGTGCTGTGTGAGTGACTGTAAAGGTTTCATCTTTATGATGTATTATAGTCTGTGCATATGTTGTGTATATACTGCAATGATTGCCTTACTATGCTGTGGGATGCTAATATTTGCTGCTAAATCTGTTTATTGAAGGAAGCAAATTAAAAGAATGGCTTATAGGCGCAACATAACGACACGAGCGAAGCTTCTTTATCAGCAACAAAGAGTTACCCCTGCATTTTCTTACTTTCATCATGATGATGATCGTAACAACCCTGAACCCGGTTTTGATAGTTCAAAAATTCCAAGTTTTTCCCAGTCCCGTTACATGGGAAGTGCAAGGGGGATTAACAGCTTCAGTGGCTCAAGAAACCCATTTCAAGACAGGAGATTTTGTGCTTCAGGCCTTATGATTCCGATGAGTTATGGGTCCTTATTGACCAGGAATATGTCAACTGATATTGGTGGTGAAGCGAATAAAATAGACTACATGACTGATGTTGCTGAAGTACTGTCTGATAAGGCTGTAGAGGCTGTAGTTTCTCAAGCTCCAGCTGTGAACGAGATGGCAATTGCTGCTGCAGATTGTTATTTGCCGGTTAAGGCATTGATGTATTTGATGGATTACATTCATATGTTTACTGGGCTTGAATGGTAAGAGTAAATGACGTTGCCTCTATTTTTTAAATTTTCTCGCGAACATGTGTTTGCTGTGTTTTTTTACAGCATGTTTGGATTGATTTAATAGGAAAGAGAAATGGCAGGCTGAGTTACCTATCACCCCCCCCCCCCCCCCCCCCCCCCCCCCAACACCAACACACAAATCGCATCCTTTTTTTATTTTTTTTTTTTTGTGCGTTTGATTGAA
>ML266596.1:124421-200885 GCA_005239495.1 Nicotiana undulata
CCCCCCCCCCCACAAAAAAAATATGGGTATCTTTATTCTTCTCTTGATAATTTTTAGGTGTGAGAGAGAGAGTGATAACTAGATATAAACAACTCAATGCACTCCCGAGTTGGGAGTTCAATGAACTCTTTGTTATTCCTGAAGTCCTTTATTAAAAATTTATACATCTTTTTAACTTATTCATAGAGCCTTAAAATATAGAATTTTGAGATTATGATTGCAGTTGAAGCATCTCACATGTATTCGATTTGGCTTGCAGAGTTTGTTCTTTTAACGTCCACAGATATTAGCTGGACTCCATAACTGCAGATTTATTTCATTGAAAATACTTGAACTTGCTTGGGATTTAATATTAGTTGTGGCAGACTGGTAGTAGTAGCTCTTGATTGAGAGATATGTTGGAAGTTTGAGATATTACAATTTAGCTGAAATACTTTGGAATCTTAGGTCCTTAAAAGTTACTCTCTCTCTCTTTTTGTTTTTGGTAATTGTAGTTTGCAGAAGTTAAAATCTAGTCGTTTTGCTATGTCTAGTTATTAAATGACAACTCTTAGGGCCTTGACTTCATCTTGAAATTTTTGATGTTGTTCAGGTGGGCATCCATAGTTGCTACAAGCATTATTATTCGGTTGTTAACTCTTCCAGTTATGATTAATCAGCTGAAGTCTACTTCACAACTAACGGTAAGCTTCTGTAGTGCATCTTAACCTTGCTACATGTCCCAGTTTGTTTATTTTAATCACATCTTAAGGCAGTTGGTGAAATAACTGTACTAGACTACATATTATCTTACCCTCATCATAAAAAAATATGATCTTACCCTTTCCTTTAAAAAGAAAAAAAGACTCCATAGGATCTCATGTCAACATAGGACATCCTTTATATGCACAAAAGTTAATGAAGGAAAGTGAGAAGAAATTCAAGTTCAAGCATGTCAACGAATATGAGTTACAAATATCGCTGAGCAACAAAAGTTTGTCCAATTGTTTTCCTACTTATCTTGTATTGGGCTAAAGGAACTTATAAAATCCTAGCCTCACGCCAATTTCATTTGTTAGCTAGCGCTATCTTGCAGCCTGTTTTCACTCTTCAGTAATTTCTTGGTCTCTTCCACTCCTAAATTTAGACCAGAAGCAGGTAAAATAAAGCACCTGGCTCATACATTGAAGTATCTGCTAGAATGAACCCTGAGTGTCATGTATAATTGTAGCCTTGGATTGGAAATATCCTTTTTCACTTGTAACCTGAAAACCAAAAAAAGTGGCAATAATGTAGTAACATTAATTAGTTAATCATGTTAAACCCATTTCTTTGTTCCGGAAGAAGTCCTTTGCAGTCATAGATCAGTGTAAAAACCTGTGACTTCAAGTATCAGCAGTTTATTTTGTCTCTGCAGATCTTTTAAATGACAACAACACTGTTTTTAGAAGCAAAATGCACAACGAAACGACAAGGCCCATGGAGGCTGAAGTGTAAAGCATGAAGTGGAGTGCAGACTTCTCAATGAAGCGAACAATTTTTTGAAAATTTAAAGTACCAAACACAATCAATTTAGTACTATAACAATCAAAATGCAATAACAATACAAACTAATTTCAGTATCCATTACACAATAAGATTGATATTAATCCAAGTCCTCACACATGAGAATTGACTACTTATAACCCCTCGCTTTCTCACTGTACATGAATTTTTCGTTGTGCCTACTTGCTCATTGCTCAAGCTTGACTTGAAATAGATTTTATCTTTTTAGAGCTTAATGATATCATATAACAACATGCCCAAGGGTGTGGCCTAGTGGTTAATGAAGTGGGTTGAGAACCTTGAGGTCTCAGGTTCAAATCTCAGCAGAAGCAAAAAGTCAAAAACACTAGGTGATTTCTTTCCGGACCCTACTAGTGGGATTTTACTGGGTATGTTGTTGTTTTCCAACACCACGGTTATTAAAAATACGACACTCATGCTCAACATGATCACTTTTTGCCTTTTAATTCATTCTTGTTCAAGTGACATGAAAATATTTAATTTGAGGCCAACTGGTTCTGTTCAGTGTCTGCATGTTATACAAAATGGAAGTATGTCCTTTCAAAGACTAGGAAATTAGGCGAGGTATACTGCCTTCTAGGTTAGTAGACCTCAAAAGCTACATTTTTGTTTACACTTATCTGCTTTAACAGTGCGTGTCTTAAAGAATGATGGCCTTATTTCCTTCTTTTGGATCTTAGTTTGTTCACTTCTTTACCTAATAAAGTGAAAAGGGAAATAAAAGAAAAACTGATTTACGTGCATCAGCATTTCTAGTTTTCTACCCCATTTTTAATAAGTCAACAAAGTTTATTACTTTACTAATAAGCGCCAAGATTGTTGACATTCCTACTGCTATGCTGGATGTGCTTGTTTTGGCTCACTTGGGTATTTTCAACTCCTAAATTTTGTTACCTTAAAGTAAATGGAATGTGGTGTCGAGCTTCTTGTTAGACCATTCGCCTTTTTTTTTTTTAATTTTAATTTTATGATGGTGGTATCCGAGCCTGTTTGCACGCAGTTGTCCCTTACCTGTCACCAAAACAAGTATTGGGTAACTCTGCCTCTGAAGGCTTTGGCAAATGAGAAGAAATCACCTAGTGTATTTTTGTCTCAATTGGGATAGAACCTGAGATCTCATGGTTCTCCTCCCACATCATTGATAAAGCTATTATGAGTGCTAAGTGATAAAGCTACAGTAGCTTCGAGAATATCACGATGAAACCTTTTTATGTAACAAACAAAAATTTCTCAGAAGATCACGGTCAGTACTTTGGCTCGTGTTGTGGGGTTTGAGAACTAGCTGAGAAGGATTTGCTACTTGCTATAATCAAGTCTTGTGATCTTAGCTCTTTGACACTTCATGTAACAGACCCCATTTAGTCTCTCCTTTTTTCTAAATATGTGCTTCTATGGTGTTTAGTCTTGTGCGCAGTGTAAGCTTGGTGGTTATAGTTGTGCTTTATCTGATTCTAAAATTACACCAAGCAATCATATCAGGTGAAACAAAAATTTTAATGGCCCATTTATTCTCAAAAAATTAAAAAAGTAGCGACTCATATCATTTCATTGGCTCAACATCTCATTGATTAGAGGCCACAGAGTTCCCTCTGTGTTGTTAGGTACCCTGAAGTTAGGTATAGTGTACGCTGGACACTTCTCCACGCTTAGTTGGCAGTTCAATGTTGACACCAAAGCACTAACACATGCACATTAGTGTCCATGGGTTCTGAAGAGAGCAACAATAGTATAGCTGATAAAGTGCTATATAGTGTTATGTATGTATATGTTATTGATTTAGAATATGAAAATAGAAATAAATGTCACTAAATCTGAATGAAATTGTAAAAGCTGTATTTTGATATCTGAATCAAACATTTAAATTAGTCTTTTGAACTTGTTTGACATGACTCTTATTTTATATATATTTTTAACTAAGTTTTTTCCATCCCTTTGTCCATATAATTGTTGTTTGTTTTTATAGTTATAGTTTTTTACTACATGTATCTTTTATTTTTTTCTTCATCTGTGCCTATCTTTAAAAAATACTTGCTTTAAATCTGTTTTGTGCTTAAAGCCCCCAGATCTGGCGATCCTCGATACTTTTCGCCTTTGACTAGCTGGTTTCATTGTAATTGAGTAAGTTCATGCTAAATTTTCTGTGCCAAAAATAAATTCTTTTCAAACTTCAAGAAGTAGGAAAGGGATGTCCGAACATTTAGTGTACAGTGGATGCAGCATAGATATCTGCTCCATTGTAATTTGTGATGCCATCAAGTGATTTTCTATATTCATTCTTTGTTTTAAAGAGAAAACTTTAAACATGTATTATTCAAAGGAAGGTTTAGTACATCTTTATGGTTCCAGATGTCGCTCTTTATACTTTCCTTTCTTTCAAAAGCTATGCTTGATGGTTGATTCTTATTTCTTCATTCTTTGTTGACTTCTCTATTCATTTCATTTGCGGAGATTGTTAAATGTTCACCTTTACCAAAGCAAGCTTCTGTGAATTACTGTGTAGTTGGTGAAAATGTTGAAAAACCAGCTTTGCGTTTATTAGAATCCATTACGTTCTAATATTTGGTCTAGATTTATCATACACAGTACTAAAATAGAATATACATGAAACGACTGGCAATTTTTCCTTCTTTAGTCTCCTTGCTTCATCTTTGTTCCGATTTTCACTTCATTCACTGATTGTCCATTTCTTAACTTGAATGTCTTGTGCAGCTTCTGAGGCCAAAGATGGAAGAGATTAAAGAAGAGATGCAAAATAAGGTAGGTTGATACGAGTGTCCTCTCATTATCTTTCCTTTTTGATTGAGCTAGCTAATCACTTGAATGAATTCCGGCCATGTCATGTTCCTTCTAGTAATGACATCTGAAAACTATTATTCCTTGTGATGGTTTTCAACAACTATAAACCTGGTATAATCTCACAAGTGGGATATGGGGAGGCTAGTGTTTAAGTAGACCTTAGTACCTTACCCCCTACCTTGAAGGTAGAGAGGCTGTTTCTCATTAGTCCTTCGGTTCAAGGAACTGATGGTTATAAAATAAATAAATAAATTATTCTACGTGATCCAGTTACTGAGTGTTCAATACTGCTTTAAGATTTGTTGATGGTTAAACCTTTACATGTGTCTTAGACTCTAAAACCTGCCTATTATCATCTCTAAGTAATTGATCCATGCACATATAGGCCATACTCGCGTGTCTTCTTTACTGTCAAAGAATTTTTGCCTTAAATTATAAACAACTCATGTGTTTCCTTCCCTTTTGGAGGCAAGAATTATGTGGTTTATATTCGTACCTGCCAAAAGTTCTTCATTGGTTTATCTTTTTACTTCTTAACAGGGTATGGCGCCAGAAGCAGTTGCTGAAGGTCAACAAAGAATGAATGAATTAATGAAGGAGTAAGCAACTTTTCCTTGTCGACTCTAATGAACTACTATATGCGCTGTTTTGGACCAAAAATTCTTGAAAAACTTAACTAGCTTCTCATGTGAAATAATTGGTGAATATAGCTACCAGGGGTAGGTTCCAGCGAGCCGGCCTTGTCACCACCATTTTTAGAAAAGTTAACCAGCTTGTCATAATCCACCAGTTATTTCTTTTTCTTCTAGTTTTCTTTGATGTTTTTTCTTCTCTTGAGTCAATTTTAGAGCTACTTTGAGTTGCATGTCTCCCCCATTGCTATTCCCTTACTTAAGTATTGAACTTTCCGTTACATGCATCTGGTTTCCTTCACAACTATAATTCTGAGATTTCTTCTTATTCTCAGATTATTCATCTGCAGTAGTTCAGGTGAACTTCAGAATAGTAGTTTTATTAAGTGTTGCATGTTGAGCCAGTATTATTAATCTGTAGATAATGCAAATTTCTTTCAAAAGGATCGAAATGATACCTCCAGTACTTTAAGTAACTGACAAAGCTGAATGGGCATTCTGATGAGACTTGTAAATATATATGTTGTAAATCAACCATGGTAATATGCACTCTTTGAAAGATACATATTCCAGTTTTTGTTGAGCTTGGTCACCTTTACATAAGTAAATATTTCTTGCCTTATAGAAGTTCAATGATGTTATTGTTTCTCTTAGCTTCACTACTTTTCCAGTTGACTTTTTCCTAGTTTCGCTTCAGTTATTTTCTAGCTCCTCTCCAACACTTTCTCAATGTTATCATTATGGTATTGGTACTTGCGGACAAATGATGATTAAACAGGTTCCTGTATCTAATTATCACTCAATCCAATTGCTTATGGAAAAACTAAACTATCTAGCCTTCAGCGTTGCTGTTTTTTTTTGCTTGTTCAAAACATACATGGTCACATATTAGCAAACCATTACACTAATTATGTGTGGTTTGGACAAGAAGTCGATGGGATGCTTTGATTATCCGATGTAGATCTAAAACATAAGTAGCTGCAGTGACATACTTCCAAAAAAATTCCTTTGATAATACTTTCGGTGAAATATTTGATTTGGTGAATCCATCTCAAAAAAAAAATAAAAAAAAATTGATATGGTGAATGTGTTTATAAAATCAGTGTCATTCTTGCAGACATGGAGTTTCAATGTTCACTCCCTTAAAGGGACTACTGATACAAGGCCCGATCTTTGTCAGCTTCTTTGTTGCTGTAAGATTATCCTATCTGCTATATGTATTGTTCTTTCTCTCTATCACTCTCTGTCTCTTCCATTATTAGACCTTCATGCCATCTCTCGAAAATGCAGATTAGGAACATGGCGGACAATGTTCCTTCTCTCAAACAGGGAGGAGCATTTTTGTTTACTGATCTAACTACTCCAGATAGTTTGTATATCCTTCCAGTTTTGACGGCTTTGACATTCTGGATAACGGTGGAGGTAAAGTTATCTGTTATCTCAATCAGTTTCTTTTCATTTTTTTTTTATGTTCTTTTTTCTAATGGTCTAATGGATTATTATTCTGTATGACTGGTGATCGTTTGATGTTGTGTTGGAATCAAATGAGAGAAAATATCTAATACTGTTAAAGAAAGAAGACAGTAGGGAATGTAGTTCCGGAAAGATCATAAAATTTTAAATTTTTTTGCATCAGAGATCCATTGTTATCTTGGAGAATCATTAAAGATATTTGTTTAGATTGCACCGAGCAGCAAAGGGATCTGCCCAAAAAAGAAATAAAGGAAGAAAGGAAGTAATGGAAAGGATAACAGAATCTGCGCCTGTAAATATGGTTTTCTTTGAGGTGCCTGTAAATATATCGTTATCAAGTAAATGTTGAAACTTTATATTGATCTGACGTCAGTTTTAGTTGATCTCGAGTTCATACTCCAGCCATCATTAACAGCTGTATCTGTCTTTCTTAACAGTTCTTTAGAGCATGTTATTCTGGTCAGTTTTGTTGACTAGAGTTGTTCTTTCGCAGTGCAATGCTCAAGAAGGATTAGAGGGAAACCCTGCCGGCAAAACCATAAAAAATGTTTCACGGGCCTTCGCTGCGCTTACTATACCATTCACTGCTGGTTTTCCTAAGGTGGGATATCCAACCAACTTGTGTATAATGGTTCATAGTTTATTTGTCCTTTTTTCACATGATGGCTGATCTGCAAAATCTGTTTACCCCAGAAGTTTATGATGTGTATTTGTTGTCAACTTCCTTTTCTCTTTGTTTTTTTCCTATTCTTTTTCCTGGTAGTCTCTAATAGTAATTCTTTTTTTTTTCCTTGGTTGAATTGGTGGGAACATGCATAGCCTTACTTCCCTTTGATGCACAAGTTTGTTTTATATATACCACTTGTATGAAAGATATGGTGGATGGTGCATGGTGCATGGTGGCATATATAGTTATTGATTAAAATATTGAGGCGAGCAGTGTTCCTTTCTTTCTTTCTTTTTTGTTGGGAAAATGAAGGATACAAGCTTCGCCTGTCAAACTTGAATTTTGATGTTCATATTTGCTGGCAATATAGATCTTTTGCTGAAGATGAATTGGCTGTCTCGTGAAGGAAATCAAGATGAATAATTAAATTTGGCTCCTCTTTAATTTCTTTAGTTTCTTTGATGGCCTGCCAGCTATATGTTTATCCATTTGCAGATTTGGAACATACCAAGTGTTTTTTTTCCCACTTTCTTTTATGCATTTTATCATTTTAAACATTCTATCTTTACTTAAATATTAAATCTCACGTGGACTTTATGTTTGATAAATTGCTCGGGCATACTCAAGTACTCATGATTATGTAATTTCAGTTTTAGTCTTTGAGCATGCAATCAGCATCTCAAAAATAGTAAAACACCTTTTCCACATGCCTACAAGCATGTGGTAGAGGGAGGGAGGGATATGTTCTAATATTGCTGGAGCACGTTCGTCAAAAACTAGTTCCAGAAGCATCTTCCATTCATCTCGACCTAGACTGATCTTTGTTCTGATGATGATAAACCATCATCAATTTTTATAGTATATATACCCCCAAGCCCTCTTTTTGTAGCATTTTTTTCATTCTAAAAGAGGGCCTGGAACTGGGCTCTCTTCACCGCCCCTAAAGGCAAGACATTGTCATTGTGATTGGCCATATGTGGGTGTTTCTACTAATGCCTCACTGGATGTTATTGAGATTGTTAATAGGCATAGTTTTATCAAGAATGAATCATCCATCTTTTGCCACAAAAAGGTTGGCATAATCAAGAATCATGTACATTGTTTACATCTGTTACATGCATGTTGTATTTCATGGATGTTGCTTTTTCTTGTGCGTGTATGTGTGCATGTCATATCTGCAACATAATCCTTGTACATGCTGTTTCATGTATGGTATTTGTTTCATTATTCATAATTATTTGTTTTAAAAGCGGGACTATTAGTTGGGATTAAACTGGGTTTGTTTGTTTAAAAGCGGGACTATTAACGTTCATGACATTTAAATAATTGCAGGCAATATTCTGTTACTGGATAACTTCAAATCTCTTTTCACTCTCCTATGGTTTGGGTTAGTATGCTCCTCTCATTCGCTGTGAAATATTCGTCTACTCATCGCAATCTTTGCTTTTCAAAAGTGAAATTTGGAATTTGCTATGGTGAAGTAAATGCAATCTCTCTATAACATGTCTCTCTTTTCATCTTGTGTGTCAGTGATAAAAAATCACGCGGTCAAAAAGAAACTAGGTATTCCTATAATACCTTTCAGTCCTCCAAAAGAACAAAAACCGGGAGTCCCATTTTTCGAAGCACTTAAGAAATACGCAGCAGCACAACAGTACGTAGCAGCAAAGCAGCGCACAGAAAACCAGCAGCCGGCTGTATCATCGCCTCCTTTGGAAGAATCAAAACCCACAAGTAAACGAATATCATCATCGTCGGTCCTTAGTCAAAGGATCAGAAGTTTAGAGAAAGAAGTGAAAGAAAGAAAAAAGAACAAGAAGAGGTGATAGGAAGATATTGGTAAAACTTGATTGCTAGTTATAGGTTATCGCTAGTTCATATACACAATTAAAAGCTGTATTTGTTGAAATAATCGGGGCAGAGAAGCTCAATGATTTTTGGCAATTTAGTGAGTTTGCATCCGAGAGGATCTTGGGGAGTAGGCAAGATTTTGTTTTCTTTCAAAGTATATCACATAAGAGATACCTGAACTGTAATGTCGCTGTAATTGGCAAATATCTCTAATGCTATTTGCAATTGTGAGGCAAAATACTCTTATGCTAATCTGTTGAAAGTGAAACTAGTTGAAAATGTCCCAAGTTTATTATTAGTGATTATATTTCTTGTGGAGGAAAGTGTTGCTTCAGTAATGAACAGCGAGGATCGTTGTACTTCAACAATTAATGCATTATATAGAGCTGTTTCAGCTGAGAAATGATATTGGGCTCATATCTCTTGAGTCCATTACTCCTATGGTTTACTCAACTATTTGAAATTATCTACACTCATCTATCTTTCCTTTATAACGGCAAAGTCACATAACTATGCATATAACACTCAGAAGGACACTCGATCAGATTTCTCAAACTTTTAATCGCCAAATACCTATTTTACGCTCTAAATTATCAACATTTATCTTTTCCTTGTTTTTCTTTTTTTAATCAACATTATGGACTTGCCTATAGAACAAATAAATTTTATTTAAAATAAAAAATAAAAAATATTTTCCAGGATATACAATGCCAAAATAATAATATAATTGAGCATAATATTCAAGAATATGTTATGTATATTACAAAAACACCTTTATTTTAAATAATTTTCTATAGTACGTGCATGGAGTATATATTTTAGAACTTTTATTTTCTTTCATTCTCAATTATGTAAATAAATTTTTGAGTTTTTGTTGTTAATATCAAAATTATTATTACGAACAAATTGTTCTAATTAAGTTTTTACTGTGCTCAATATTTTATTATTCCAATATTATATATGCTTAAATATTATTTTATTTTTTAATTTGTAAATAAAATAGAAATTGAAAAGAGAAAAAAATTATAATATTTAAAATCTAAAAAAATAAAAAGAAGATATAAGTTATTAATTTAGAGGCTAAAATAGGTATTTGGCAATCAAAAGTTCGAGAAATCCAATTGAGTGACCTTTTGAGTGCTATAAGCATAAGTGACTTTGCTGTTACAAACGATAGAAACATGAGTAATGTACTCGAACTCTCTTCTATGTTGTTTACTTGTTTATTACTTCCCTCTGTATCAATTTAAATGACACAATTCATCTCATTAAAAATCAATTATATTTTGAAGTTAAATTGGATTAGTTTAACTTAGTATTTTAAAATTAAAATATAGATACTATAAGTTGCAATTTTCTTATGTCAATATGATTAAAAAAAATGCATTTTTAAATGATGGTCAAATTTCACACAATTTGACGGTCGACAAGCGAAAAATGTAATCTAACCAGAGAAACGGAGGGAGTACCAAATATTTTTCTCCATTATTTTTCTCACGTTGCTCAATTGGTGTTCTCTATTATATTCTCTTGTTTAACAGTTTGAAGATTCAGGATCTGGATCCAAATCAATTTGGTTTCCAGGACAAAATGCATCTTTGAATCCAGTGTTAAACAGAGGCCAATGACAAAACCAATAGTGTTTGGCATGCACAATATCTTAAGACTATTGACGACGACAATAACAATAACAATAACAATCTAATAGAATTCTATTAGTGGTGTCTGAGGAGGGTAGAGTGTACGCAGACTTTACCTTTATCCCGAAAAGATAAAGAAATTGTTTCCTAGAGACTCTCAGCTCAGAAACAATAAATCCGTAACAACCACGGAAACAAAAAAAATAGTATCAGCCTTAAGACTATTGAGGGATCTGAGAATTTTACTTGCACTGACTTTCTTTTATCTTTAATAACAAATGTAATAGCTGTGGCACCACGTGTATTTGTATTCTTTGCATTAAAAAATTGTTGGGCAAACCTAGTTATTGCTTTAACTACTCATTAATTCAGAAGCTGTTCATTATTCAGTGCTGCTGATCTTTTGGAAGAAAAGAAGAAGAAGGTAATCAATGACACATTAAAATCTTGGTTTGTTTTACGGTCAAATCTCTCTATAACGATCTTGTTTAGTTCAGATTTTTTTGATTGTTATAGCGAAATGCTGTTATATTGAACATATTATAACATTACATGGAAATTAAATTCCAAGAAACTTAACTTTTATAGTAAATGATTGTTATACAACGATATTGTTATAGAGAGATATGTCTGTATTTGTTGAAATTTGGCAGTATTATATGCCTTGTTGCTGTAATTGGCAATGCTACTTGCAATTTTGAGGAAAAAAATACTGTAATGCAATTTCAGCAATGAACAGAAATGGTTATTGTATTTCAACATCCTTAGTAAAACTGATCATTTTTGGCGTGCAAAGTATCTTAATTGTTACCCCCTCCGGTCCATAATAACTTATCAATTTGTCTTTGGCACACCCATTAAGAAAAAATTAAATTCTAGATAAAAATAGTTAATGTAACTAAACTATCCTTAATTAAATATTGCAGCATAATTTAATGTGAGGAGTAAAAGACCTTTTAGGGATACGTAAATAAGGGTAATTTTAAAAAAATAAATTGAATTTTTTCTTGATTATATAAATGAACACTTATTTTGAACCAAAATAAAAAATAAATTAGTCACAGGAAATAATTTCTTTTTGCTTGCACTCACTTTCAATTATATTTTTTTATTATTTATATCTTTTAAACAAATGTAATTATGGGTGTTCATGGTTCGGTTTGGGTCGGTTTTTTCCGAAAAAGAAACCAAACCAAGTAAGTCGGTTTTTCAAATATTGGAACCAATCCAAACCAATTAAGTCGGTTTTTTACAGATTCGGTTTTTGTCGGTTTTTCAGTTTTTTTTTGGTTATTTATCGGGGTTTCTTAAATATAGGACATATACTATTAAACACATATTCCGGCGACTTCATTTTCAATATAACACTATCAAATCAATTGCTATTTGAGAAATTTATCATTTACCAAAATATATTGATGATAATTGAATAAAATAGTGATGAATAATTTAATTACTCAATTAAAAATCGATTTATTTTTAGCATGAAATAAAAAAAATTATACTTAGCGAAAGAAAATTACCAATCAAACTAGAACGTAAAGGCAAAGAATTAGATTATAAATAGCAAAGAACTAGACTAAAAATTTAAATGACTAATGTATACCATAAAATTTTAGAAACTTTTTATAATAAATATTCATATATATATGTGTAATAATAAATTTAAATAGCTACTTTTATAGTCAGTTTGGTTCTGTTATTTTTTGATTGAAACCAAAACCAAATCACATTTGATCGATTTTTAAAATTTAAAATCAAAACCAAACCAAACCTAAAATATATCGGCTTTTTTGATCGATTTGATTTGATTTTCGGTTTGGTTCGATTTTCGAATTTTTATGAACGACCCTAAATGTAATGGTTAAGGCAGCACGTGTATTATATTCATTTGTATTGAAAATTGTGAGGCAGAGCTAGTGAATTCTTTTAACTCCCTCAATTAATTCACTAGCTTTTGATGTCATTAATTGCTGCTGCATTCTGAGAAGAAGGTATTCAATGACACATTAAATCTTGATTTGTTTAATTTTAAATAGTTAGATCAATGTGAAATAGAGTTTAGAAACATCAATTTAAATACACTGACACGATTATATTCTGTATGTACCACGATTACTAGTTTATTAAATACTTGGATTTATCAGCCTATTGTTCGATATCTACATTGGAGTTCGATTATATTCAAATTCTGTCGCGTAATCTAGTATTCGGTATCTACATTTAGTGACGGACCGCAAGATTTTATGCAAGCGGGTTCAGTCTTAGAAGTATATAACTTTAGTCGTAAAATAGTAGTTATCAAGTGGGTTCAAATAAATATTTATACAAAATTTATACAGCTTTAATCTTAATTTATATATATATATATACAATATTATTTTTTGGTGAAGCGTATTCAGTTATACCCGCTAGCCACCACTTGAATCCGCCACTGTCTACATTGAAGTTTAATTATATTCTGATTCATGTCGCGCAAGGTCCATTTAAGGGAAGCGCTCCTTAACGGGATTAATTTCATACGCACTGTCAACTTTAAAATATTTGATCAAGGACGGAGGAATCTTATCCATCGCAGTAACCAATACTGGTAGTTTATTATATGTACTTGTTTTCTTGGTCAAAGTGTTTTTACGATGACAACCAAAATTGAGAGGATCTCACGTCTACACAGATGGCAAAAATTATTAAATTATTATTATAATCGTGTTATTTTTTTATTTTATATTTTATATTTTAAGGCTTCTAGTTGGTTAGCTAAGTTTTCGTACCTTTGAATAGTTTAAATTGCAATTTATATCCTGGCTCATCAAATTCATATGAACTCATTTATCCATATTCAGACGAAAAAAAATATATCCCTCACTTACTCCTTTTTCTAGGGGGTACTTCTTTCCATTTTTCTTTTCTAGGGAATACAAAAATTAATGTCTTTTTTTGGTTTCTAAAATGAAAAATATTTTACATTAAAACTACAAGTAAAAAGGACCAGAGAGAACATATAGAATTTCCAATTACCATTCCTTTGCTTGCGGCCAAACGCACCCATAAGTATATGCAGTCGTTATGTAATAAATTGGTTAAAAGTCGGATGTCAAACTCACGAATACTTGTAATTAACTATTAACTAAATTAGATTATCCTAATTATCTAAACAAGGATTAAAATCAAAGTAATGATACTAAAGTAATTAAACTAAAAAGAAAATAACTAATGAACTTTAAAAAGAGGAAGAGCAGATTTTAGTGTTATCAATGTGATGAAAACGATCTAAGGTTATGGGATATCTAACATTCCTATTGTATTCTTCAATTGACTTGACTAGCTAATTTATCTGTTTATTTGGTTAACATGGTTAATATTGCTCATAAGAATCTGTCGAGTTCTTACTCGCCTATTCAAGCTAACATAATGCCTATATGTTTTGGAATTAGAACTAACAAGAACGCATTTATAATTCCTATAAATCAACCAAGAAAGACAATTAGGTATACGTCTATCCTAACCCTGCATCCGTTCCCGATGCCCAGGTTCAAGAACTTGCTCTACACAATCATATATGCAATCTAGGATTTCCACTTTCGAGTTCAATTCTAGATTCATATAGATAGTATTTAACTGATGATCAAGCAATCAAATAATTAAGCGCAGGAGAATAAATAAACCAATACGAGAAACTAAGAAATCAAAATCAATATTCGGATAATAATAGCCATGAAAGAACCACAACCCTAGAACTCAAAGTTTAGCTCCACATAGATATGGTAGAAAAACAACAAACCATATAAATAAACATAAAAATTAGAACGTTTTATGGAATAAAGATGAAACTCGACCTCCACGGCGGCTCTATCCTCTTCCTTGGTCAAAAATTGTGTTTAAGCACTAGGAAAAAGCCTAAACAAAATAACCAAGTCCTAAACAAAAAATGAGACAAAATATGCTCGAACTCGCGCTGGAAGTCGCGACGCAAGCTCAAACGCGAACTAAAGGACCCGTTTGGTCATAGATTTTATCAAAAAAATTCCAATTATTTTTGGCAAATACATATTTGTTCATAAATTTTATCCATATTTTGACAAATTTCCAAATGCCAAAACTAGTTCAAGAGTTGGTTTTGGCCCAAAATTTTACTATTACATTTTTTTAAATTTTTAAAAATTGCCCAAGCTTTTGTATTTTGTAAAGGAGCCCATCATTTATTATTTTGTGACAATGTTGCATCATTCTCTCGGTCATCTGATAGTGTATTATGTACTTCATTATAAAAATATATTTTATACCAAATTTATTTATATTCAAGATTATGGTTTGTGATAATGATAATGATATTATTGGTGAAGTCATGTTTCATGTTTTTTCAAAAAAATAAAAAAGAAGTGAAACATGTTTTGTAAACTTATGTCCAAATATATTTTCATCTTCAAATTAAACTTTACCCAAATTAAATTTTTATATTAGTAATTTTTGCTCCAAATTTTATTAAGTATAAAACTCCATAATCAAAAGTTAAATTGGGTCTATTCATAATTGTTTTTCCTTACCATGGCGTCCGTACTATCCGTAAAATTGAGATAACATTTTATATATTGAGAGTAAGTTTGACAATATTATTGATGTATAATAATAAATGAAAAATAATTGGAGTAATGTTTTGGAGGGGAAAGTCAACTAGAATATTTTTCCTTATTATTTATGTTATAAAGTATATAATAATTTTGTTGTGCCCATTGCAATTAAATATAACATGGAGAAGAAGGTGCTCGTGAGGCGGACCACGTCCATGTTCTAGACGTATGGGAAAAATTCATACTTGTATTTAATTTCTATAATTTTATTAATGTTGGAATTTGACTAAAGTTATGGTCCTCCATCTAGAAAAATTGATTAATTCAAAAACATTAAAAGTATTACAGCAATTCCTATTATGACTTCCTGATCACTAGATTAAGGAGAGGTAGAAGTAGGTCGAGGAAATATTGGAGAGGTGATTAGGCAAGACATAACACATTTACAGTTTATCGAGGACATGACTCCTGATAGGATGATGTGGATTTCGAGAATTAGGGTAGAAGGTTAGTAGGCAATCGAGCGTCCTTCCTTCATAGCAGTAGTGGTAGTGTTATTCTCGTATTTTCATATTTTTAGAGTTCTATTACTACTCGATGTTGCTTATGATTCGGTTCTACTATTATTTTCTTGTTGTTATTGTTTATTTTTTAAGACTTCTTCACCTTTGCATGTCTTCTTCTTCATTGTTGTGATTATACATGTTCGCTTTGAGCGCCTCTTTACCTTGTACAAGATAGAGTAAAGTTGTGCACTCAGTACCCTCCCAGTATAGTTTAACTTATAATTATATGCCAGTTATTATTTTTACTATATTATTGTTATATGTTAATGCTTATAACAAAGATTGACATGTATTTTTTTTAAGTTGGTACCTTATATTGCAAATAGTTTTAACAATACTGGTGCACACAGCTTTAAAATAATGTAAACCCAATAACATATTTTTCTTTTCTTCCTTGTTATGTTTATATTTCCTGACTTCTCCTTGGAAAGATAACAACAGCACCCAGCCCAGCCTACAATTTCCTATAAAACTTTTTCAGAATAAATTCAAAAATAGTAAAAATGGTCATAATTTTAAAAGTAATCGAAATTTAGTCATGTTTCATGTAAAGATAAATTTGAACAAAAATACTGTTCAAATTCCAAAAAATACTCCATCATTATATATTGAAGTTTCAGTATAATATACTGGACTTCCAGCATAATATACTGGAGTTCCAGTATAATATACCAGTCCAACAAAAATATGCTGGCAGTCCATACACAGGTGTTTCAATCTCCAGTATATTATGCTGGAACTTTTCGCAACAAAATAGTGGCTATTTTTTAATGATTTTGCAAATACTGATCATTTTTGAATGACCAATCCGAAAATTAGTTAGCTCGCGCTATTTTTACAACTTTAACCAAGTGAATACATTTTAACACAATCAGGTAATTAAAAATCAAGCGTAAGGAGTGGTTTGGTAGAGTGTATAAGAATAATGCTGAATATATTATATTAGTAATGCTTGTATTAGTTATGCTGGCATTAGTTATGCTCACATATTTCTTATCCATTGTTTGATTTGATGTATTAAAGCATTGTACAATTTCTAAAAAATTATTTGTTTACAAAAATACCCTCATTACCGGTCCATCACTTTATCTTTTTAAAAGAAATATATAATTGAGCAATATTTTTATATGAAAAAGGTTTTAAAAATTATTTGATTTGTTTACCTATAGTGTAGTATAAAACGGAATATTTAATTAAAAAAAATATGTTAAGTATTTATTTATTTACTAGGGATATAACTTTACTTTCCACTTTCTTGGATTATTTCAAACTTGCATTAATATAATAGTATATTTTAATCAAGCGTAAAATTGAAGGACAATTATGTCTTTAACTAAGCTAATACATACATTAAAATCCATTGTATTGCTAATACCATGGTTTCTAATGCATTAGTTATGCATAGGATAATACCAAAAAGAATGTATTACTAATGCTTGCATAACTAATGCATAGGTTCAAAAAATTCATCAAACAAAGGTATTATCAATACAAAAGCTAATGCATGCATTATTTTATCTAATGCATCCTGCCAAACGATTGAGTCTTCGCATAAGAGAAAAGAATATTAAATAATTGATTCACCATTGAAAACAAAACACCAAAAAAATGGGTATGTTATGTTTTTCAATAGTGACAGATAATAAGGATTTTAATTAGTAACCGAAATTCGTTGGCAAAAAGAAAAGGACTTTTTCTGAATTTTGATACATCACTTTCGTGATAACTTAGGTCTAGAAATAATTAATCTCCTATAATAATATTATATGAAATAAGATTCAAGATTCAACGAAATGTTAGGCTATCCAAAACCATAGGATTAAGTTGACAAAGGGGTGAAAAGGACCAACATAAATAAACAATGATGGAGTGAAATCATGATACAAAAATTTAGGACAAAATGATGTAGCTTAGTGTTTTAGAGAGATGTGCTTCATTTGTTTTTTTTAAATACTAAAATGTTTGAATCTGAATATGCATCTGAGTATCAAGATTTACATTACGATTAAAATAACTGAATCCGAATACATATTTAAATATTAAAATGTGTATTAAGATCTATATACTAAATGATTAAGACTATTTATTTTTTAACATCTAAATATATAAAATTTATTTTTATTTGAAGATTAATAAACATAAAATTCAAATAAAATACTAATTAATCTAGTATTCTATCAATAAATTATATATATTTTCAAAACATTATAGTTGGTGATGGTGATGGATAACAATGGTGCTTCTGAACGATGACTAGAGGCGGTGGCTGGTGGTAGTTCTAAGCAGTAGCTAGTGATAATTGATGGTGATGGTGATTATGATTGAGAATGGTGGTGGTAGGTGGTAATAATTAATAATTGTGGGTGGTTGTGATTGAGGAAGGTGGTGGTAGTTTATAACGGTGGACAGTGACGACTATGGTTGTTGATGGTAATGAGGTTAGTTGTGTTAGTTGGGGTGGATGCGTCGTGATTGTGATTGAGAATGATGGGGGTAACGGGAATTCTGGGTGGTAGTTATAATAGCGGCGACTATGATTGGGGAAGTAGAGGTGGTGGTAAGTGGCATGGTAATAGTTGATAATGGTAGATAGTGGTGGCAATTAATAATGAATGTGAATAATATCATCTTAATGAATTAAGTTTTTGTAATAGATCTTAATCATACAAAACCTATTAGGATCCAATAAGTGGTTGTGAAGTAAAAAAATAAATAAACTCAACGATTAACATCTGAATGATTAAGATTCAGACTTTAAAAACAAACGCACTTAATATATGAGATTTGGACAATTAAGATTCAGACCTCCATAAAATGCAAACAAATGAGGTTGTATATTGCTTAATCATGTTAACATTATCTTATTCGTAATTACCACCAACTGTAATTTGTAAATAATTTTTCAATTAATTGATCATAAAAATGGTTCAAACTCTATCAAAGGCAAAATATCTCGATTTTTACATTTCTATGCCATATAAGAAACTATATTACCTTCAATGTTTAAGGTTTGATATAATTACATTTAGTATACCTAATTATCAATTATATACCATTAGTGATTTTAAGGGTATTAATTACACTCCTAATTTAATTGTACCGTATATTCCTTTTAATCCACTCCCCCCACCCACCACGTTTCTCTCTTCAATTCCCACACCTTCACCCACGTTTCCCTCCCACACCCACAATTTTTGTATCAAAATCCCACTATTTCTTCCATAGCCAAGGCACTGTCGGCACCTCTGCAATATTGTCCCAATGTTTTTGTGCCTGGGGAAGATGAGCACAAGCCTGATCGATTTGATGGTTATGATTTCAGGTTCTTTCACATTAAGGTTTATCTCCCAGAGTTTGATTCCCAATATGTTCTGAGCTCGAACAGATCTTTTTATCTTTTTCTTTTGATGCTTCAATTGTTGGCAAAAGTGAATTTTCTTGTAACAGTTTATGGGAGGATTTTGCTTAGGAAGATCTATCCCTTCATCATGTTTTTTTGGATTCCATATTTAGCATAGCAGTTTCGTAAGGAGTAGCAAGAGCATATAGGAGAATCACATAATTGTAGCATAATTGGATTTTTGACATAATTGCGTTTTTTGCAGAAGATTTGTAGAAGTTTTAGTCGTTTTTGATTTGTGGAAACAGAAAACAAAAAATCTACAATCATAATATAAATAATCTACAATTACAAAACATCTACAATCAGAATACAAATAATCTACAATTTATCTATAAAATATCTATAAACTGGGTACATTGAATTTTAATATCCCAATCCCCATTCAATTGTAGCATAATTGGAATTTTCGACATAATTACGTTTATTGCAGAAGATTTGTAGAAGTTTCTAGTCGTTTTTGATTTGTGAAAACAGAAAACAAAGCATCTACAAACAGAATACAAATAATCTATAATTTATCTACAAAATATCTACAAGCTGGGTACATATTTGGACTCGACATGCTTCCGATGAAATGTATGTTTCACATTTTAGATACATATTTTTGTCCAAAACAGTACTAAATCATCCACCTTTTTCTTACTAACACGCATCTGCAATATTGTTACGTTAGACGTAAGTGTTGACATCCTAGAACAACTTGTATATTTTTAATTCTTTCAGTTGAGTTCCAAGTAATTAAATATTTTAAAAAGATGAGATCAAATCCATTAAAATCAGACGATTAATTAAGGAATTCCCAATATTAGCGCGCCTAAATAAGAAAGTCTACAGCTACAATGATTCCTTATTTAATGAAATATCTGAAAGAATCTTTAATTCATTAATATTAGCGCGCCTAAATAAGGAAGCCTACATCTACAATGATTCCTTATTTAATGAATTATCTATTTTTTGTAGAAATACTATTAACATGGCGAGTAATATGCAAATTATGAACACATTTGGTAATATAGTTTCCTGAACGAAAATTTTCCAATTTTTTATTAGCCGCCTAAGCCTAAAACGGGGCAAGATATAGTTTTACGTAAAAATAGTACGGGCTAGCCAGTTTTCGAACTGGTAATTGAAAAATAGTCAGTATTTGCAAAATCATTGAAATATAACCACTATTTTGCTGCAACACGGAAAGTTCCAACATATTATACTAGAGATTGGTGCATCTGTGTATGAACTTCCAGCATATTCTATTAGACCAACATATTATGTTGAAACTCCAATATATTATGCTAGAAATTCACATGTAAAAAATTCGAACTCCAGTATATTATGCTGAAATATTTTACGGATTTTAAATAGTGTTTTTGTTCAAATTTATCTTTGTGGCTAAATTTCGTTTACTTTTGAAACTATATATATTTTTCAATTAACACTTATAAATTTAACTATTTTTTAATTTCACCCTAATTTTACCTATCAGGTATCCAATAAACTAAGTATGCCAATATAATAATAGTTATAATGATCAAAAGTTGACGCCATTTAAGTTAGGAAAAAAAGACAATAAAAAATAAATTTAAAAATTTAAAAACGAAAAAAATTAGGGTTGGAATAGTCCAGCTGCCTGTTTTTCAGAAGTTAGCATTTATAACTGAAGTCCATAAAACCACAAGTGGACCAAAGCTTGCCATTGGTCAATATTCACTGTTAGAAAACCTGTAGTCCTTTTCTCACTTAGTCAAGAAAAGGCCAAAAATAAAAAATAAAAGGCCAAAAAAGAAAAAGAAAAAAGAAAAAGGCCAAAACTCAAAGAAAATTCCTACAGCCTATACAACTCTGTCATTCTTTCAAGTTTTCAGCTTACCCAACACCACTCAACTACCAACCCCCCACCCCCACCCCCACCCCCACCCCCAAACTAAAGATACCCATTTAAACCAATTTTCTCATACACATATATTCTGTGTATAAATTGAAAGTTTTTTGGGGTATTTGTTGAAGAGAAAAAAGGGATCAAGAATGGCACAAGAGAAGTTCATAGTAGAAGTTGAACCAGCAAAACCTTCCCAAAATGGAAAGCCATCAATGGGTGCTGTTTATAGAAGTCTTTTTGCCAAAGATGGATTTCCTCCTCCTATTCCTGGACTTGACAGTTGTTGGGATATTTTCCGGTTAGGACTAAAAAAGTGTTAATTTTTATTTTGTTAATACTTTGCTAAATTTCGGGTTCTTGTCTTTTTTTTTTTTAAATTTAAAAACTTGATTTTTTTTTGGTTGAATCTGATTGTTTGTTTGGATTAGTAAAGGTGGAGCATTTTTGTTTTATGTATTTGATCATTAGAATAAAGTTATAATTTTTCTGTTACTTTGATTTGCTATTCTTTTGGGTTCTTGTCTTTTTTATTTTTTATTTAAAAACTTGATTTTTTTTGTTGAATCTTGGATTAGTAAAGGTGGAGTGTTTTTGCATTATTTATTTGATCAGTTAGAATAAAGTTACAATTTTTCTGTTACTTTGGTTTGCTATTCTTTTGGGTTCTTGTCTTTTTTGTTTTTAAATTTGAAATTTTGATCCTTTTTTGTTGTTGAATTTAATTGTTTTTTTAGGGATAAGAAAAGGTGGAGTCTTTTTAGCTTTATGTATCTGATGATTAGCATAAAATTCAAAGATTTGATTTTTATTTTACTTTTTTTGAACAATATATAAATTTGATCTAATTTTTAAATGTCATTTGCAATTCTTATGGGCTTTTAATGTTTTTTTTTTGATAAACTTGATTTTAATAATATTTTCTTAATCTGATTGTATATTTGGCTATAAAGGGTCTAGTATTCTAGTTTTATTTATTTGATGAACAAGTAGTTCCAAAAATTGATTTTGACTTTTACTAGCTTTTTCTGCAGAATATTGGCAATTTCTCTAATTTTTCTTTAAATTGGTTAAAATTGATTTTAAATTGATTTTGTATCCAATTGTTTAATTCGGCTACACAAGATCTAGTCTTTTAGCTTTATGTATGTGATGAGTAGCAAATTCTTTTTTTTTGTTGTTGAGAATGAGATGAGTAACAAAAAGTTCCAAGAATTGATGTTGACTTTTTTTTTCCCCGCAAAATCTTCACACTTACTACTTCATATGATTAAAAAGTCACAGTTTTTCGGCAATTCATTATATACGTAAGTTACATGATTTCATTCGTAATGCACTGGTCACGTGTACATGCATGTCACAGATGCCTTTACCTTTAAGACATTGTACTGCCTTGAGCATGATTATAGGAAATACATCTGCTTTGTTCTAGTGGTAAGATTGCAGCTCGTGATACAGCGTGATGGATTCAAATCCAGCTGCAGACAGTAACCTGGTAGAGTAGTATGTAAGTGAAGAATGGTAGAGGGATGGGGCCATTATCCACTGAGTTTCGAACTGTGCGCTGGTTGACGGTTGGAGATTTCTCGGTTATAAAAATAAAAAGCTAAAAAATCATAGCAGGCTGTTTTGCTCTGTGAGAGTGAGTATCTTTAAATAAATTAGGCATAATTCTATAGTGAATATAACATCAAAATGGGCCTGTATGAAGTAGAATGGACGGAAAGGATTCATATAGTTGAACCCCACTAGTTTGGGATTAAGTACAGTTGATTCATTGACATCACTTCAATGTAGGCCTTTTTCCATTAGTAAGAAAAGGCATTAATTTTCGAGTTTTTTTGTTTTTTATTTTTATGATAAGGTAAGATTAAGTATTACGAAAAAGTGGCACCAATTAGGTGCTTGGGGCGTGTAGATTTTTGAGCTTTATTGTGCTCCTATATTCAGGATAACTTCATACAAGGTTGCTCTCAGACCGTACAAACCTAAACTTTTACCCCACCAGTCCTCATTGTCCGTGTTCATTCTAGTAAATGTTGATCTGGTAGTTTGTTAGAACATGCAGCTATTTCTTTTAGTCAATAAATGCTTATAGATATTTGCCAGTGTGCTCAAATGACTAATTTCATTAATATCCAATAGCAGATCTTACAGGCATTTTCTTGTCTATGTTACAGTTTGTCAGTGGAAAAATATCCTAACAATCGGATGCTTGGACGCCGTGAGATTGTAGATGGAAAAGTATGTTGTTACCATGAGTAGTTTTTGCATATATTGTAATTCCTATCTCTGTCAGGGTTCTCTTTTTCTAAATTGCTTTTAGCTGATTCGTGTATTTGTTATTATTTTCAGCCTGGCAAGTATGTGTGGATGTCTTACAAAGAAGTATATGACATTGTGATTAAAGTAGGAAATTCCATCCGGAGCTGTGGTGTGGACGAAGTGAGTTCCTATATTCTATTTGATTTACTTTGCTGAAAGCTTGGTTGACTGCGAGGATAATGGCAACTATAAATTCTTTTTATACCTTCTAGTGTTTGAGTTGTGTCATCAAATACTGCAGATGATGACGCCTTTTCTGTGCAGTTTAGCTACTCATTTTTGCCTATTTCTATTAGGAGCAACGAAAAGCTAGGTTCATTTCTGTTCTTTTTCTTTTTGATGGGTGAACAAAAAGCTTGGTTCACTTTATCCGATGGTTCAGTTAGGATCGTTAGGATTCATTCCCTTAACAATGGAGAGATTTTATTATTGAATTACATTTCACTTATTCTTTTTGAAGTTAGTGTGTGTTCTCTGCCTTTTGTTTACTTGTGTAGACTCGTGTATAGGACTCTTTAGCTAGTCTCTTATTGCTCGTTTTCCTTGGTTATTTGTATATTCAATCAGTATCTTACTTCAATTTGACTTCTGATGTTAGGGCAACAAATGTGGTATCTATGGTGCCAATTGCCCTGAGTGGATAATGAGCATGGAGGTAAATTTTTCTATTCCTTCTATTTTTTTTTATTTCCTCCTTTTGTCTGTTTGATGGTCTTCAAACAGAATTAAGGACTTCCACTACTGTTTTTTGGTTGTATTTTATTCGTATAATTATTGCCTAGCTAATGAAGAGGTACATAACATTTAATTTTAGATGTATCGATCATAGTTAGTCTAATTATCTTCAGCAATCAGAATGTCATCTTTTCTTCTTCTATGCTAATATCTCTCGGTTGAATCGCTGGTACACTTTAAATTTGAACAACCATATATTTATTTCGTATATAACACCTTGTTAAATATGACAAATAGGAGGAACCGTTGTTTAATGAAATAGTTAAGGTTGCCTATGAGTAAGCACTTTGTGGGTTAGGAGGTCGGTTGGGACACATATTTGCACGCGCCTTCCTATTCACCTCGAAATGAGGATATCGATTGGCTTAGTGCACTTTCTATCCTTCTTTGTATCATCCTTTTAATGGTCCTGTTTTCTGCTGCATGTCATATCAGTCTTTTGTTTTAGGATATTTTAGAAATTGAACCTTCTCCTTAATTGTTGTTGGCTCTGATAACAACTCTACCATTGCAGGCATGCAATGCTCATGGACTTTACTGTGTTCCTCTGTATGACACCTTAGGTATGCATCTTCCTCTGGTTAGAATAGTGGTTTGAGTGTCTTCCTCATTTTTTTTTTTTTTGTAATTTAGCATTGTTGATGTTAACTTTCATAGATAGAAGAAGACATCTTGGATTGTTTATACAAGATGCCTTTTTTCATGCAGTCTGATAGCCAGATGACTTATCACCCATTAATCATATCACGCGGCCTTCTATTTTATGTTTATCTCTGGAATAGTAGGAACCTCATGTTATGTAATGATTGGAAATAATCTTCTTTGTGTGCTTTAGGTGCTGGTGCGGTGGAATTTATCATTAACCATGCCGAGGTTAAAATTGCTTTTGTTGAAGAGAAAAAACTTCCTGAGGTATGCGTGTTCAAAATTAAACTTTTGATAGACGGCTGATTTATATTCTGAGATGCCTGACTCCACAGGCATGTTGATCCTCATGCTTGATATAGAATAGTCATGTCTCATAAGCCACGACTCATTAAGAGCTTAATAATGGAATCAATTTTGACTCACCAATTCAGTAATAAGACTAATTTGTTGGAGCATCAGTGCGCTGTTTTAAAAAGATGCACATATTTCAGATTCAAATATCATTGTTCCATAACTATATCATGTTGGGTAGCGCATTGTATTCTATAGACACCACTGTGTTCAGTGGAGGACGCACATCGTGGCAAGCTGGTTCAACTGAACCCGCTTCGTCAAAAAATAATACTGTGTATAGGTATAAATTACGATTAAAGTTGCGTAAATTTTGTATAAATATTTTATTTGAACCCACTTGACAACTACTATTTTACGACTAAAGTACTTACTTCTAAGATTGAATCCGCTTGCACAAAATCCTGGGTCCGCCATTGACTGTGTTTGTGATAGTTCCTTGGAAATCAATTTGCAGAGGCAAAAATTATGGTTTCTAAAGGTTGTTGCTTCAGATGTTTTACTATTTTATTTGGGAGGCTGTGCCTTTTAACATTTAGGGATGTCCTTTCTTACTAAAATATGTGCTCATCCCTTTTCAGCTTCTGAAAACTTTTCCAAATGCCGCAACTTACTTGAAGAGTAAGTCGATTATAAATTCAGCTCCTATTTTAAGGTGTGGATCGATGAAATTGTATGACAAACTAGTTTCCTGTTTGTAATCACCAGCTGTTGTGAGTTTTGGGAATGTCACTCCTCAACAGAAGGAAGAGGTTGAAAAGTGTGGGGTGGCTCTATACTCGTGGGACGAGTTTCTACAATTGGTAAGACTTCTCTTTACTTCTATAGTTATCAAATTTGTCTAGTGTTTTGCAATGTTGTCAAAGGCGCGCTTAAGCCCTGAAGCGAGGCTCAAAACACGTTGAGTGCTTCGCCTCGCTTTGTGGGCGCTTTAGTGTCGCATCAAAGCTCTAACACATACTTTTCCTTGCCAACAAGTGTAATTCTGAAAAAGCGACCTTAAACAATTGATACTTCACTTTATCAAAAAAAAAAAATCAATTTCTTTGTCCATATATTTGGTATTCATGCTTATAATGATTAGTCATATTTTTACTTTTTCTCCTGTCGCGCCTTTTTTCATTAAAGCTCACGCTTTATTTACGCTTAAAGCCTCAATGGACCTTAGAGCTTTTTTGCGCTTTTCGCCTTTGATAACACTGGTGTTTTGTTAGATGTCATCATTGAAGGAGTGTCATAATTTTGATACTAAGATTGTGGTTTTGAATATGAGACAACAAATGGGGAATAATTTTTTTTGATTTGTTAATCTCATATATAGAGTTACATGACTCGAGTTTAACTTATAGATTTGCACATTTTTCGTTTAATCATGTTTTTTTATGGCCTAAATTTCAGATTCCACCTTCAAATTCTTCTTTCCATTGTAATATTTGTTTTAGGCTCGGAAAATGCAGCCAGTGATATTACTGGATATAATTATTGATCAACTTTTTGTAATAAGTTTGTAATCTTGATATTTACATGGAATGATCTGTTGAGATGACCAACATGAAACTGTTTATATGCCTTTTGAACTAACACGCAAACTCCTCAATGTGCAGGGAAGTGAAAAACAATTTGATCTTCCAGTGAAAAAGAAGGAAGACATTTGTACAATAATGTATACTAGTGGAACGACTGGAGATCCCAAAGGTGTGCTGATTTCAAATAATAGCATTGTTACTCTTATAGCTGGAGTACAGCGTCTGCTTGGGAGTGTGAATGAGTCGGTAATGAATTATTTGTTCTTAATTTTCCTGCCGTTTGACGTAAAGCATAGCTACATTATAGGCTTGACGATCTGACCTTTTCACGTTGCAGTTGACAGTGGATGATGTATATCTTTCATATCTTCCCCTGGCACATATCTTTGATCGGGTTATCGAAGAATGTTTCATTAATCATGGTGCCTCAATAGGATTTTGGCGAGGGGTAAGATGTTCAGATCTTCAGCTAAATCATGGTACAGATTATACTTATGCATTCCTAATCATGTCCGCAGGATGTCAAGTTACTAACCGAAGATATTGGAGAGCTGAAACCAACTATCTTTTGTGCTGTACCTCGTGTACTAGACAGAATATATTCAGGTAATATCTTTGTGGTCCAATTATTCACATTCTTATCTTATTGGTGTACCTTTGACTGAGTGCCTTCTATGTCTTGTCGAAATGCTGGATATGTTTTGACTAGTTCGTTTGAACATTCTCAGGTTTGCAACAGAAAATTTCTTCTGGGGGTCTGCTTAAAAGCACGTTGTTCAATCTTGCCTATGCTTAGTAAGTGCTGTTCCATCCCTAAAATATGACTTCTTTCCCTAAACTATAACTTTTCTCCTCCAATTATTCAGATAAATGTAATCTTTTTGTGGACAATCAACAAGAATTAATAAACTACTTTTTATTTATATAAAAGGGTCATATCGATTGACCTTCTTTAGCCGAGGGTCAATCGGAAACAGTCTCCCTACCCTGGAAGGGTAGGGGTAAGGCTGCGTACATCCTACCCTCTCCATACCCCACTTGGTGGGATTATACTGGGTAGTTGTTGTTGTTGGTCATATTGATATAAACTAATACTACTTTATATTATTACAAATTTGATGGGGACAAATTCTACACTTTCTCTTGTCATTTGATAGTTTATACACCAAACTCAGAATAATAAATCAAGCATTTTACTTCCCCTAGAAAGCTAAGCGAGGCTTGTTAACATTGGATGGAGGAAATAATATTTTCTCTTTGCATACATGCTTTTTCGCACTTGAATTTAAACTGATCATTTCTTCCATGCTTTACGTTACTGTATATTGGAGAACTTTGGTTGCGATTTTTGGTTAGCATAAGTAAATCTTAGTTTGAGTTATTTTTAGTGGTGGAGGCTGTTACCTAAACTTTTGAGATTCTACAGCAAACACCACAATTTGAAGAAGGGACGTAAACACTACGAAGCTTCTCCGCTTTCTGACAAAGTTGTCTTCAGTAAGGTATTGGAAATGCCCTTGGAGCAGCTAGCAAATCCATTTTTTCGTGTTCTTCTTTCCATCTTCCAGTTAGTCCCTAACTCCTGTTGTTTTTTTGCTTAGGTAAAAGAAGGGCTAGGAGGCAAAGTACGCCTTATATTATCTGGAGCAGCGCCCCTTGCAGCTCATGTGGAAGCTTTTCTGCGAGTTGTGGCATGTTGCCATGTTCTTCAAGGATATGGTATCCCGTTCTTTCAACATATTACGAGTTTAGCTGAAATAAGAAATTGTTGGCTTTTAGCTTTTATCTCAAACATAGATGGTATACTGTAAAATCATCTTTATAGAACTTGGTGATGGTAGCATCTCGTAGATTTTCACTGATGAGCCAATAAATGTAATTGTTGCAACACTTTATTATTTGCTGGATAATGAACGTCGTTTCTTTCTATTCTCATTTAGGTTTGACTGAAACATGTGCTGGTACATTTGTCTCACTACCAAACCAGTATGATATGCTTGGTACGGTTGGTCCCCCCGTGCCCAATGTGGATGTGTGCTTGGAGTCCGTCCCTGAAATGTTATATGATGCTCTATCAAGCACGCCACGGGGAGAAGTATGTGTGAGGGGCGACACTCTTTTTTCAGGTTATTACAAGCGTGAGGACCTAACAAAAGAAGTCATGATTGATGGGTGGTTCCACACAGGTTTGTTTTTTCGTGTTGAAGTTGAACTGACGAATGTCTGCTTGTCAGATAGAATTTGAATGGACCTTGGATCTAACATTTCTTTCTTCAGGTGATATTGGTGAGTGGCAACCAAATGGTAGCTTGAAAATAATTGATCGCAAGAAGAACATTTTCAAGCTATCACAGGGTGAATATGTTGCTGTCGAGAATTTGGAGAATATATATGGCAATAATCCTGTTATTGACTCTGTAAGTATTTACTTTAGATGTAATGGCCTCTTAGTTATGGCAAAAACATGGTTCATTGGTATCTTCGACCACTTCGTCCGTGCAATTTCTGCTTTCTACATGAACGAGGTCGAGCAATATTCATCTTTAATGTCGACTGTTTGTGGTCTAGCTTCGAGGAAACACTATGCTTTTACGAAAGAGGACTGTTATTCAACCAGAATGTGTTTTTTCATGTTGATTTTTTTGGGTTAGATACTCTGGTTAACTGGTGACGTCGTCTATTCATATTAGTCATGAACTGATGAAAGTGGACTCATTTCTTTTTCTACTTTGACTCCAGATATGGATATATGGAAACAGTTTCGAGTCTTTCCTTATTGCTGTTCTTAACCCAAACCAACGAGCAGTTGAACAATGGGCCCAACAGAATGGCGTATCTGGGGATTTTGCTTCCCTGTGTGAAAATCCAAAAGTGAAGGAGTACATACTAGGAGAACTCACAAAAACTGGAAAAGAAAAGAAGGTTAATTCTCCTCATTACAGTTGCTTTTTCTGATAGTGCATGTGTTGTACTCTTTCGTAAAACCTATGTTGCTCAGACTCTCCGAAAGTTTCTCCGGGTGCGTGTCGATCCTCCAAAAGTAAGTGTATTTTTGGAGGATCCGTTACGGGTGCGGCAACATTTTGGAGAGTCCGCGCAACATAGGATAAAACGCATGGAAGAGAAGCGCTCCATCCTAAGGAGATATTCTGAAACTTATATAAATATGATCAACTTTTTGCAGCTGAAGGGCTTTGAATTCATAAAAGCTGTTCACCTTGATCCTCAGCCATTCGACATGGAACGGGACCTTCTGACTCCTACATTTAAGAAGAAAAGACCCCAGTTGCTCAAGTACTACAAGGTAATTTCTCTTTGATCTGCTGGTGGATGTTGTGAGCAATCAACTTTTCCATATTTTTTTATCATTCATTTTCCATTTTTATATTCCTTTTCCTTTCGCGAAGGGGAGCCTTGGAGCAACGGTAAAGTTGTCTCTGTATGACCTACAGGCCACGGGTTCGAACCGTGGAATCAGCCACTGATTCTTGCATCAGGGTGGGCTGCATATATTACACCCCCTTGGGGTGCTGCCCTTCCCCGAACCCTGCGTAAACGCGGGATGTTACTACTCATTCTATGCATTATTTTCATGTTGTCGAAATATCTTGTTCTGTTGAATGCAGCTTATCCAGGTAACAATATAATCTTAATAGACATGTAAAAGTAGTTGATGAATTATTTGTACTCTTACTAAACTTTTTATAAGTAAATTCAAACATTCGACCCGTTGTTGATGTGGACTAAAAGGACAGCCTGGTGTACTAAACTCCCACCATGCGCGGGGTTAGGGGAAGGCCGGACCACAAGAGTCTACTGTATGCAGCCTTACCCTGCATTTGTGCAAGAGGCTATTTCCAAGGCTCGAGCCCGTGACCTCCTAGTCACACGACTAACTAACGTACATTATATATAATACCAGCAAGTGAAATGCCTTGGTTATACGTAATTGACTACATATTTTTGCCTGATGTAAATTTTGAATTGTGCAGGACGTGATTGACAACATGTACAAGACCAAATGAATCTAACGGCTGAAACTACTTGTCCCTTCTTTTACATTTGATCTTTCAACCTTAATTTATCCTTTTTCTGTTTTTTGTTTTTGCTCTGTATATATCACATGAATATGATGAGATTGTTTTATCAAATTGCATTTGACTGTTATACAAGCAAAATTATTTGTTGTGTTATTAGTACTATTTAAATAGCTCAATATTGCAGTTTTATGGTTTGAAAGGAAAAAATATATATCATAGGAGTGTTAATACTAATAGCAGATAAATTTACGTCATTAGTGACAAAGGTTGTTTTAATCGAGTTTTCGTGTCACTATTTTTATTGGCAATTTTGAGTCGAAACAGGTTAGGTTGAGTAAGTATATTTATTGTTACAGTTTTTCACCGAGAGGTGGAATGAAACGATTGTACGAAGAATTGATCTGATATAAAGCACTTCGTCTATACACATTTCATAAAAGATAGATCATGAACCTTACAACTTGTTTGAATGGTTGTTATCTATTATATTGTATCGTATTGTTACTTTAAATATAAATTTTGTTTTGATTGTTACTTAAATTTTATTGTATCGTATCGTTAAATTCATCGTTACGTAACAACGAAAAATGCCACTTAATGTAAAGATAGATTTGGCGTGGTGGCGTCGTTACCTTATTTTTTCCTCTCATTTTGTCCCTTTTTATTCTTAAATAATCATATTTTATCCTTTACCATACTTTTTATATAATAATTCTACTTTGTATCCAATTTTTTCTTAGTAATGTTGCAAGTTTATTCTTCATATTTTTGGCACGTACCATCAAAAAATGACGGCAACGATACAATCTATTCAAACGTCGTATTCATCAAACAATACAATAAAGTACAATACAACACAATACGGTAAGCGTTCGTCTCGATCGATCATATTATCATATAATATTGGTCCGCCTTATACAATAATCGAAACATGATAGAAGAGCGTCGCGTGGAAAACTCCTTTTCTGTGGGGTTTGTCCCACTGGTTTGCGGAAGCAATGGGAGACTTGCTACACTGAACCGCCCCGGAGACCAGTGTTCTCTATGGGCAAAGGCGCTCTTGTGCTCGAGAAGGTCCCTCACTTCTCGGCAGCACCTCGAGGTGGCATGGCTTTGAGGTTCATTCAAGATCCGGATTCCACCCACGCCAGCTTGCTCTCTCATCCCTCCCACATGCTAGGAAGCTTGAAAGCCATATCTTACCATAGGGATTTAGAAAGTCCGATAAAAAAAACAAGTACCGATGTCCCTTCCCCTTTAATTTTAATCCTGGGATAACTTATACCTGATTTATGCTAACCAAACGAAGTATTAAGGTGGTATTAAATTTTTATATCAGCGCTATACATTCTTATACCTCATGCCAAACAACCCCTAATAGTTCTTGAATGCCACAATTATCTTGACACTGACACAGGGGCGGATGCAGTGTGACCGTTACAGATTCAGTTGAACACTTAACTTTCGACGTGGAGCAAAAATTATGTGTAAAAATTACAATAATAATAATAATTATGAACGCATAATTTTAAAAATATAATAAGTTCAATGTTATATTTTTTTTAAAGTTAAACTCATAGAGTTTAAATCCTGAATCCGCCTCTATATTGACATATATATATTCTTATCAATAATAAGAAGAATCCTTATGAACACTTATCGTGTATTGTCCTTAAAGCTAAATTTGCGTCAAAGCCTAAAGCATAGATAGATCATTTAAAACAACTTCCAATCCATGTGATATGTACATCATTTAGTACCTTTTTAGTACCATCCAAAATCACTAGATTAATGTCCCAAATAAATTCGCTTAAACTATTAAACGGTATAAGTCAAGAATTGTGATAGAATGGACCTTTATATTTAACCACATATTTCGAGTTTAAATTTTGAAGATAAAATAATCACAGATAAGAAACGGTTTCCTCTCTCGAAAGTCGTTGCTGATTTGATCTTTTCTTTCCTGGGCGTGGGCGAGATAAAGTCTTCTTAATCTTCCACTTTTTCGGTGATATCTATAAGAAGGTTTAAAGATCCAACACAATACGAATCGGAATTAATCGGACGAGTAAGAAAGGGGAGAAAAATAGTAGTATAAAAGAGATTAAAAGAAGAAAAAAAGAAAAACAGGAGCTCAATTAAAGATGACAAAGTTTGACTTTGACTTGTAACATAAAAACTTGGTGGACACGTATTTTTGGTCATTTTTAGAACTCACCACTTTCAATCAGAACACCGATCAATTCCGATCCAGAAAATGGAAAGCCAACTTGTTGAGATGTGCATGGAATCGGCGACGGAGAGCCGTGACGCCGTTGAAGCGTGGCGGAGACAGCGGCGGACTCTGGAAAGCATGCCATCTCACCTCGCCGAAGCTCTCCTTCACCGCCTTCTTCGCCGACGTCTCTTGCTCCCGTCTTTACTCGAGTAAGTTTATCCTAATTATCACCTCATTCCTTTTATTTTTCAGTATACTTAATTATTACTGTATTTCATTCCTGAAATTACAAATAAATGTGATCTTTCATAATCTAGCGGTTATTGGATCAGTTCGAGTTGTAATATTAAATTGAATTTAGGAAAAATCCTATGAACAGTTTGCAGTTTTTTAATAACCATCTCAAGTTTTAAAAGTCAATCAATCTGTGCTAGTTTGACTTCAGAAATTTGGTCAGATTGATAGTTGAAAAGAGAAAATGTTGAATGGAATAGGTTAAAAGGAGTAGTTTAGTGTGTAGATAATTGATGAACAAAATGGCCTGTCACAAAAATTAACAAAAAAACCAAGTGAAGGAGTTGAATTACTTGTTATATTTTGGTCATATCGTTTTCTTATGGGCCCTTCAACCATCGAGGCTAAGTGTTATAGTCAAATTATACTGTAATTGTTTAATGTGGTAGCTGGGTAGTGGTTCTCGAAATTATGAGAACCATATTTGCGTATATACATATATGTTTGCAGGGTATTGGTTGTCCAAGGATTTTAAATGTTATTCACATCCTTGAAGCTGCATAATTATTGAATTGTATTGCTTCCTCAGTGGAATGAGGCTCCTAGTGTTGGACTTCTGTGTTGCAACATGATAGTATTGTCACCCCTAACATTTGAGAAACGGTTTAGCTATGTGATTGTAAAGTTGATGTTTTCCCATTATTTTACTAATTCTACAGTAGTGTACCATCAAAACCTAAAGCTGCTGACTTCTTTCTTCTGTGTGTTGGATTCATGCATAATCTACTCGAAAAACTGATATATATTTTCTTGTCTAGAGTGTTCAAATTTTGTGTCGAGGAGATCGACTTAAGGGGGGAGAGCTATGTGGATGCAGAATGGATGGCATATATAGGTGCTTTTGATCACTTGCGTTCTCTAAATTTATCAGATTGTAACAAAATTAACAGTTCAGCCATTTGGGCTATTACAGGTAACCTTTCAACCTCTTATATTTTTTAGATAAATGCAACTAGCCTAGCTCATATTCTGTTATATTCTCCTCTAAACCATTATTTCTTTATTCTTTCCCCTTGGTTAACTTGTATTGGTTCATAAATATTACATGACACTCTAAATGTTTACTTACAGAGGTCTGCTTTTGTTCTCCTCAGGAATGACAAACTTAAAGGAGCTTGACCTCTCCAGATGCTCAAAGATCACTGACGCTGGAATTAGACATCTAACATCCATCCCAATTTTGGAAAATTTGTGGATTCCAGAAACAGGTGTCACAAATGATGGTGTGATACTCCTGTCTTCATTAACTAACTTAACTGTGTTAGATTTGGGAGGCCTGCCTGTGTCTGATTCGGCTTTGGATAATCTTAAGGTAGATCCTCTTTTTATGAGGAAATTCTGAGGTAGATCATCTGCTGTTAACATGTCTTTAAGATCTTGTCTTTCTTCTCCCCCACCTTTCCTCTTGGCGTATTAAACGTTTTATTTCTCTTTAAGCTTTGGGTTATGAGAAATTCTCATCCATTCTCAAAGACCTATGTTATGTTTTAGGAAATATTCAAGGTTAATAATGTTTCTTAAAATTGTCAGTACCTTAAAATCTCAATTCTTACCACTAAGTAGAACGTTGAAAGTAATTCCACAGTTCAAATCTATTTCGAAAAAACAAGTAGCGTTGTAGTTGTCATAATTTCATACATTTGAATAATTCAAATCTATTTTGAAAATGAAAAGATGGCTTGGTCTACTTGTGCCCTTTAAGTTACCTTGAAGGGTTAAAACAGTTGCTTTAGTGTCTTAGGCTTGAGCTAGCCTTGTTTAGCTTACCCGCTGGACTAAACTGTTATGGATTGTTCCTTTAATCATCTAGTCCTTTAATTGTACTTATTTAGAATGATTGAATTTACTCAAGGTAAATGACACATTTATGGTTTGGGTAGGTTCTCCGAAAGCTGCAACATTTGGATCTTTGGGGGAGTGAAGTATCAAACAAAGGAGCATCTTATCTTAAATGGTTCCCAAGATTGAGTTCTCTGAATTTGGCCTGGACCAAGGTCACTATGTTGCCAAGTCTGCCTTCTCTTGCATGCCTAAATATGAGCAATTGCACGATACATTCTTCATTCGAAGGAGAAGGACAGAAAGCTCCCCTTGCAAAGCTTATTCTTTCTGGATCAACCATAAGAGATGTCTCTGAAGCTTTTCAACACCTTGAAACCTCTTCCCTTTCTCTCCTGGATCTTTCCAATTCATCTCTTAATTCTTACTGCTTTTTTCCATATATGAGTGCTATATCAGATTTAGATCTCAGTGGTACATCTGCAGGAGATGAGTCAGTTGAACACATTGCATTTATAGGTCAAAATTTACGCCATCTAAATCTCAGCAGGACAAAATTAAGCAATGCAGGACTGGAAATCTTAGCTGGTTTTGTTCCCAATCTTGAAACTTTATTATTATCTTACACAGCCATTGACGATTATGCTATCCCCTTCATGAGCACCATGCCTTTGTTAAAAAGTATCAATCTAAGTGGTACAAATATCAGAGGTATGCCATGTTCTTTTCCTCAAAACTTCCTTTTACTTTTTACATTTAGTTTCTTTTGTGGTCCTCAATTCTCCTTCATTGGAAACTAGATAGGTGTAGATGATGCTTGAATACTTGAAAACAACACCATAATGTGAATATGTATCTCACTTGTAGGCTAGTCTATTACACGATGAACACGCTTGTAGAATTCCAAATATGTGATGAAAATTATTTCCGAAAGATCCAAGTGTGCTTTAAATTTATTTTCGGATGTCATCATAGTTGGATGCATTTTATGCCTTATCCAACCAAAATTAATTAGAGTTAGGACAACATTAGTCTCTTCTCTCTTCGTTCACATGGTTGTGTAATCTGCCACAATGCCAGGTATGGTCAACGAGGTGGATTCAGATCCTAATTGCATTTCATCACTGTCTGGGTTATGTAATCTTGATCATTTGGAGAGATTGGATTTGGAGGAGACTCGAATCAAGGATTCAGCTTTGGCTCCTTTGCCGAGCTTTCGTAAATTGAGCTATTTATTTTTACGGAGTGGTTCCCTTACTGATACCTCTTTGCATCAGTTGTCATCTATTAGAAGCTTGGTAACACTAGGGATTCGTGATGGCGTGCTCACTAATGCTGGGCTCATCGTATTCAACCCTCCACCATCTATGACGATTCTTGATCTCAGGGGGTGTTGGCTGTTGACAGAGGATGCACTGTTGTCATTTCAGCAAAAGCATCGTCAAGTTGAAGTAAGGCATGATCTTCTTAGTATTGCATTGGTCAAAAGGTTATCTATTCACTCATCTTTGTTCCAAGTGACCACCTCACGGACCAAACTATACAAACATAAGCAGGGAGGGCCATCAGCATCTCCCCTTAGATCTAACAGAGACAGTTTTCTTGGTGAGGCATCGTCAAACTTTTCTTGGTCTAAAGTTTATGCTTGTATCTGTCTTGTCTGATATTACTTCTTTCATTATCTCAAACTAGATCAAAGATTGAAGTACACCAGAGAAGAACTATTTGCACTGAGGTCTGCGTCTGCCCCTAATTCCGGAGATAATGTTGATCTGATACCTCGTGAGCTGGCAAATGATGGATAAAATTTGTTGGGTTCAGTTCATGCATGTATTCTGTTACCGACCAATAGTCGTTCTTGAGTTTCTTTTTCAATGTAAGAACTTTTAATATTTCTTTTATGAATGACGCAGAGTGTGACTCAGGATGGTAAATAGTACAAGCCCAGGCCATGATAGGGCTGTCGTAACATTCCACTGGCTTGTTGTCGCAGTTACATGGCATCTGCTTGTGGCCAATGATGTTACAAAATTTTCAGAGCAATTTTTTATGCGAGTTGCGGGACTTCTGATCTCGTAAAGCTCAGTTAAGCAGCAATATTTACACATCTTGCTGATTCGTGGGTTCGTATAAGATTTTATATTGACTCAAATTACCAACAGTTTTGAAACACAAGTAACAAGATTTCTTAGGGAAAAGTGTTATCCGAAGCAACTCAGGACTGGATTTGTTGTATAATCCCCAAGTTTTTGTAAAGTTATGTGTGTTTAGCTATGATTCTGGTAATTTTTGTAGCATTTCATTGTATTTTACTTATTCTGATCATTCTGAGCACGTTATTTATAATGTGTACAAACCTTGAAATATCATTTTTGAGATATGGGTCATTAATTTACACAAGTAAAAGAAACAAATACTACAGCATCACATAAGGAGTTACTCTGGTAAACTCTAGTTGGTAACTCTACAAGCAACCTGGGTAAAGGTTTTATACAACAATTTTGTTTGATTGAGTCAGAGAAATGGAAAAAATGGAATCTGCAACTAGATCATTTTTGCCATTTTCAGGCAACACCCACATTAGCTATATTCATTTTTAAACAATGTTTACTCAAGACTACAAATTGATTTAGTTGACTCCCAAAACTCATTCAGGTCAATTGGTTTGTATCGTACAAAGCATACCATTGAATTCATTCCAATCCCAAACTGCCTATACATTAGTTCTTTGCACTAAATAGAATCCCTTTTGCGAGTTGGGAAGAGAACTAAGATGGACCATAGATGGTAATCATGGTTGATTTGAGGATTTTATGGGGCGGAGCGAAGTCTTATAAGAATACGAGAGTAGAAGGGCTCCTTATAGAGGGTGGGGTAATTAGCAGATGTATAACTTATACATTCTTCTTATAAATTATGCAATTGTCATATTTAATATAATATACCAAACAATGGATAAAAATAATCCCAGCATAACTTATACCAGTATAACTTATCCCGGCATAAGTCGTATTAAACCAAACGGCCCTTTAATAAACTATCTTAAAGGACAAATTATTAAGTGTTCGAACCTTGGAATATATAGAACGCCTCTAGATAAAGCAAAATTAATACAGAGGATTCATATATTCACTTCAACTAATGTGAAATCAAGGCACAATTGGTTGATTGATTGTAATGATTTCCTTTTCTTTTTCGTGCGTTATTATCAAGTACAATATTCAAAGACTGATATTTAGGTGGGGAAAAAAATAGAGGATTATGTCCATCATTCACTAAATTTTAAAGTTGAAAACTACGGAATTATATATTATTAAAAAAACACTAAGATATAAATATTAGAGCTAGTGGTACTAGTTCAGCGCACGAAATATCCCGTGTTTATGTAGGATCGTCGCCGAGAATAGCGTAGCGTGTAAAAGGAACTCCTCGATATACTTGGACTGCTATGAATCAAATCACCAAATGGTGAGTTAATGCCAAAGTAGGCCGAACTCCATAAAAGCCCAACGACGCTCCTATAACAAAACGAACTCTACCTCGAGGAAGCCGACAATGAGAAGTTTGAATCGTCAGAGAGGAGTAGTAGGCATACTTTCACAATAGTCTTGTCCACAAGCAAATCAATGTTCGGCAGTGGAAAATCATCTTTGGGAACATGCTTTTTTCAAAAATAGATGCATATGCGAACATGTCCAACCCTCTTGGGCATGGGGATGATGTTTGAAATCCAATCTGAATAATCTACTGTCTTAATTAAATAAGTATAATAGTAACAAGACAGCTGAATCCGGAAAAAAGGTCGCATCCCAAGGAATGTGATATAAAGACTACTCTAATGCAATCATATAATGGTTGATTTCACCGGTCGAATCTGTAACCTATAGATCATCCCGAATACAACTTTACCGTTGCTATAAGGCTCCCTGAACACGTAAGAACATGTAAAACTACTAGAGCCAGTCACACTAAGAATATGAATTCTTTGGAACAAGGAGTCCACAAAAAATTAAACAATGCACTACTAAACTAGTATATTTGAAGAGGGTAAAAGAAAGCAGAGACGAAAAAAGAAGAATCTGATCACAAAAAAATTGTTGTCTAACTTAGAAAATTCCAAGATGACAATGATAACATTTCACCAGCTACCGATGCTAAACTCTAAAGTTTGGAATTGAGGGGTTTTCAACATTTTAAAAAATCATTAAACTTGGACCGGCTGCTCATAAAATTGGGAGAAATTAAAATATAATCAAATTTACGAGTGATAATTCAAAAATAGCTACAATTTCAAAAGTAATCGAAATTTAGATTATTTGATTTTGTTTATATATTTAGATTATTTCGATCCAATTGATGATGACTTCGATGTAAAGATGAAATTGCAGTTCTAAAAAATGTAACAACATCAACTAATTCAGAAAATGATCTTTATATATGAAAGAAAAAGCTTTAGTGGAAAAACTTAGCAAATTACATAATATAGGAAAGAACATGAACTGAAGAGGAGCCTTGGCATAACTGATAAACTTGTTGTCATGTGATTAGGAGGTTACGGGTTCAAGCCGTGGAAACGGCCTCATGCAGAAATGCGAGTAAGGCTATATGCAATAGACCCTTCACTACTAGAAAATTGCCTAAAACCAGCTAGAAATACCGACTGAAATCGGACGGAAGTCCGAAAAGTTCGACCGATCTCCGACCGACTTTAATCCGCCGAAAATATGTTGGTTGGTAAAAAATGGCGACCGAAGTCGATCGCAATTTCCGACCGACTTCGGTCGGTAAACTAATTTTCATAACCGACCCAAAAAGAAACCGATCGAATTCGGTCAGTTTTTTTAATTATTCAATTTAAAAATTTACCGTCTGGGACTTGAACCAGGGTATGTACTATGGTAGGATACTATTCTACCACTAAACTATTGGTACATTTTGGTTTAAAATTTTCTTTTAATTTATTTATACTCCTTAATTTTAATTTCACGCGAAAATAATTGATCGATTATGATTGGTTTTATTAAAAATATAAAATTACCAACTGAAGTCGGTCATTTTTTAAATGACTTATTGAAATAACCGTTCGATTTCAGTCGGTGTTCTGAATATTAGCTTTAATTTATTTTATATGAAAAACTGACCGATTTTGGTCAGTTTCTTAAAAAATAAATTTTAAAGGATGTTAAAATAGTTTCCCTCATTTATTCGCCAAAAAAACCTGACCGAAGTCGGTCGGTTTCATTAAAAAAATTAAAAATAAATAAAATATTTTTGAAAATTGACCAACTTCGGTCGATTTTTTGAGCAACCGAAGTCGATCGATTGGCCGCGCTCGATTTTGCGTATTTCTAATAGTGCTTGTAATTCGGCTTTTTTTTTTAACATCATATATAGCAAGAGTTTAATGCACCAAATTATTATTTAAGAGTACTTTGAGTTTTGGGGGGGGGGGGGTTGGCGATAGAAATATCGGATTTTTGAACATCAAACTAAATATAGAAAACAAAAGAAAACAAAAAACAGAAAATAGTCCAAGTGGAAGAAAGTGGTTTACGGCTTTTATATATAGAGTCCACAGTTTTAACTTTTAAGGGTGCACCATTTTCAATACATGTTTCTTCTTCCATAAATACATGCATGGTTTTGTACTATTTTCTGTAACCCCTTTCATCATCAAACTTCGCACTCTGCCCAAAACCAAAAATAAATATTTATATTTTTTGCAGTATGTATCAGAATTAAATTGTAGTTTCACACACTTGAGTAGTTATCTCTTAATAACGGTGATGTTCGGGCCCACTCGAGCGCTTCGGCAGGGAAGGGTATAGTCTTAAGCCTATAAGTTTCTGTAAATTAATTGTTTTTGCTCGAACCTTATATTTATATTAAGATATTCACTAAATATATTTATAAATATTTGACTGTAAAGCCAGTTATTATTATATATGTATAACTCGAGATAGTATTAGAAACTCATGAATCCACATTTGCTAGCGGGTATCTATTACCTCCCACAGTTTCCTATAATTTTTACCCACTTCATTAGCATGTACGTCACACCATTAATTGCTTGAGTATTTGTTTTTTTTTAATTGTTTTTTCGGCTGTTTTTAAATTATCCGAATAAATATCTATTTTTAGACGTGAAGGCTCAAAGTAAAAGTCATCATCTATTCTTCTGAGATCATAGTGACTCGGTATTTCGGCAATAGATTAATTGGACTATTGAACTAGAGGTCCCATATTGAACGTCCACCAATTTTGACTGAACTGATGAGTCTATTCAAGTACTAGAATATTATTCTTGTATAATCTAGAAATCTATATAACAGGCTGGTGGAAGTAATCCATCAAATCTTGGACAATATTGAGGAGATTTAAAGTATATATATATTTATATGTATCTCGCTTCACATTTTACTCGTATTTAATAGATTTTGAATGTGATATGTATTGATTTTTGATGATTTTTGATGTTTTTATGTGTAGGAATCATCTGGAGACAATATAGGGTGAAAGATGCGAGATTAGAGCAAAATATAAGCAAAATTAGAAAATGGCCATAGCACCAGTTTCCAGAACCTCAAAAATCTCAGCGCCAGGGCTAGCGCCCCACGCTACCCAGGGCGGCGATGACAGGAAGTCTCTCCTATTTCGCTTGGGTCAAGGTTATTTTGGCCCAAAAACCCTCCAACGCAGATAAAAGAAATTATAAACCTATTTTTTTTTGGAGGGTAGGGGTGGGGTGGGGGTGGGGGGGGGGCACTTTGGGAGATCTAACACATTTTGGGGGGAGAACAGGCCACTTTAAAAAGGGAACATACACCACACTTTGAAGGAGACTTCTAACTAGTTTTTCTTCTCTTCTCTTCCTTTAATTTCATAGTTTATTAGTTTTAGAGTTTTGGGTGCTACATGAACGTTGTAGTTTGAAGCTTAAATTGTTCTTATTATTTTATCATATTGGTTTATTTATTCAATCTTGCACTTAATTATTTAATTGCTTGATTACCAATTGAATACTATCTACGACTCTAGGATTGAACTCTGGAGAGGGAATCTTACATTTCATATAAGATTAATTAGTAGACCAAGATCCTGATCCTGAGCATCGGGAACAAATTTGCGGTTAGGATAAGAATATACCTAATGGCCTTACTTGGTTACTATACATGAATATTAATGCGTTCTTATTTATCCTAATTCCACAAGAATATAGGCGTTATATTAGCTTGAATAGGCGAGTAGTACTTCGGGAGAATACTACGAGTAATATTAACTCTATCAACCAATAAACCAGATAAATTAATTAGACAATCTAAGCGAAAACTCAACCAGATTGTAAGCTAACCCATAGCTCGAGAATATTTTTTGCCATTGAATTCATCTCTAAGATTGTAGATTATTTTCTTTAATCTGTTAGTTTGTTACTTTACATTATTTTAGTTAAATATTCATTCTTTAGATAATCGCTTGAATAGGTTAATTGTTTGGATTTAATTTAGTTGACAGTTAATCACAAGTCCCTGTGGGTACGATATCTGGACATACAATCTTATATTATTTGTCGATCACGTATATACGCGTGTGCGATTTTGGGCAACAATTTTTTGCGCCGTTGACGGGGACTTTGAAATTGACTGCTTTGATAGATTCGTAAATAATATTCAATTAATGATCAAGCAATCAAAAATAACAAGAGCAATTTAAGCTTCAAACTACAACGTTCACGTAGCACTCAAGACTCTAGAACTAATAAACTATGAAATTAAATGAAGAGAAGAGAAGAAAATTTAGTTACAAGATTAAATTCGATAAAATGAGACTGTATAGTCGCTCTTAAAGTAATAGCAAAAAAAATATTTTTTGTATATATTTTTTCAATTATATATACATTTTTGTATCTATATAAAAAATATATACAACTTTATATACCTATGCGGTTACTCCGCGAGTAAAAGTGATATTTGTCCGTTAAATTTCTTAAGAAAATACAATTAAATTTTGAGCTCTAAATTATTATCTATTTCTGTTTTTGACTAACAACTTTTACTATTTTATTTCTAATTTGTTGTTATTATGCTTTACTGGTTTTTAAACACATGATACCAACAATGTGCTTAATATTTTGCACCTAAGAATGTGACCTAATAATTAACGAAGTGAGTCGAAAATTATAAAATCACTAACGGATTCAGATCCATAATTATAGAAGAAAATAAATCACGGGTACTCCATGTCTAAGAAATAAGCCGGCAGATTTGCCACACGTTCTTTTATTTTTTTTGGTTTCTCACTCGATATTCGATACTCATATGGGATCCGATTAAATTCATGTTTTCGCTAAAATATCCCACATTACAGAATAAAGTGTTCCGTAACAAAGGCGACTTCATACCTAAAAATTAACACTACTAAAAATTTCGTAAAAAACGACAACGGCCGACCGAGGTCGGTCGGTCGATCAGAAAACTGGCCAACAAAATCGAACAAAGTTGATCGGTTTTTCAAAATATTTTATTTTTTAACTTTTTTTATGAAACCGACCAAAGTTGGTCGGTTTTCTTTGGCACAAAAATGCGAAAAATTATTTTTGAGTCCCGCAAAATTTATTTTTCAAGAAACTGATCAACTTTGGCCGATTTTTCATTTAAAATAAATTAAATTTAATATTAAACAATAATCCGGCTGGTCATTTTAAAAACCGACCAACTTTGGTCGGTAATTTTATTTTTTAATAAAATCGATCAACTTTGGCCGGTTATTTTCGTGTGAAAATACAATTAAAGAGTATAAATGAAATAAAAGATAGTCTTAAAACAAAATGCATCAATGGTCTAGTGGGAGATAGTGTCCTCCCACATTAAAACTCATGTTCAATTAACAGATGGTGTATTTTTTAATTACATAATTAAATACCGACTAACTCTGGTCGATTTTTCGGCAATATTTCTTTTTAATTTAACTGACCGACCAAAGTTGATCGGTAATTTTTTACAATAAATTTTTGTAGAAAAATAAAACAACAATCACAAACAACAACAAAGAAAAAAAAAGATTTAATTGATAAACATTGCGGGTTACAACTGTAATTATTCCTTGATTCTTTCTCCGGTTTGTTCTACGTGATTCGAGGGCTGAAAAAAGCATATTTCTCGAATGTAGGACTTTGAGCAAGATATATTTGACATGTCTTTGATCGCTTAATGAACATTCCAAGAGTTTTGTGGAATTTCTGAGATCTCATATTTGATCTCTTTGTGCATATTTCGAGAGTTTATGGAATTGTTGAGATCCACTTTGAAGGACATATGTAGCCTTATTTATAGGCTTGAATTAGGGTTTGGGTGGAGTAGCTACCAAGTAACCCGAATAGATTCCTAATATTTTAAGAGTTATCTTGAATTTGAAACTTAACTTGATCTGTTAAAATTTATTGTTTACAGTAATTTTCGACCAACTTTGGTTGGTATGCCCTTCCGATCTTTTAAATATTGTACACATGTAAATGATCGTGTTTTTGACGGTTATTGATCATTACCGATCAATTTTAGTCGGTTTTTCTGGATGATTTTATCCGAATTTCTAATAAAATCGAATCCGAGATTTTTAATTAAATATAAAAAAAAAATTCCGCTACGGCATTGTTGGTTGCCACATGTCATTACCGGTCCAGAACCTATGAACTGTTTTCTCTGGTCTTACTTTAACAAATAAAATTAGAACAAAACTCACGAGTAATTAGTTACAGTACAAGTTTGATCACGCCCGCAATTAGAATTGCTACGTGTAGAACTGAGAATCAGAGAAAGGCATCCACGTGTCATTTCAACTCGCCACGTTTCCCTCTTTGTCACTAAATCTCCCCTCACCCTAAGGAGTCGTTTGGTTTCATTACAAATGCGTATAATATCTTCATAAAATTCATCATTAATAATAATTTATTTGTGCTGTTTAAATTGATGTGTCACTCCTTTATATATATATATACATAGAGATAACAAACTTTTAACTTCTTATTTATACTTATATTGTAACAACAACAATAATAATAACTACCCAATATAGTTTTATATATAGGATTTAGAGAGGGTAATATACGCGGACCTTACCTCTACTTTGATAGGATAAAAATATTATTTTCGATAGATCCTCGGCTAAAGAAGACGAGGGTCTATAATTATTATTAATCATACAAAAATTATAATATATTTAAGTAAAATTTGTATTTTATTTCTTAAATTCTATAATATTACGTATAAAACGAAACGTATGTTTGTTACCTTTTTAACTAATACCCGCGTATATTATACAGAAATTTGTATTATGAAGGATAGAGGTGGAATAAAAAATGTAGATTACTAATACAAGAATTTAATAACATAAAAAGACCAAACTAACCCTCATGAATTAAATAATTTTTTTGTAAAAGTAAATAAATCACACATATTTTAACCTCTATATTATAATTTCTGCATTTACTTAACATCAGCAATACTAATTCCTTACATTATTAATACCTACATAACCTCTAAACCAAACGACCCCTAAGACACTCCATCTTTTTAGCTTCTTCTTCTTATTCATCACCTCCACATTCACCCACCACCCAACCCCACCCCACCCTCTCCTAATTTATACCCCCCCCTTACGTAAACCATAATGCAAAGTTTGTATTAAAACTCTCTCTTTGTGTCGTTCAAATTTTACTACACACCAAGTAGCAAAATACTATCATCAATGTCATTAAGTGACTATAGTAAGATTATATAATTAGAATGATGGGATCAGATTCTGAAAATAATAAGCCAAGGAATCTGTTTCATAGAAGAGTTCTTAAATCTTACCATAAAAGACAGCAACTACAACGTATGACTACTACTACTACTTCTTCTGAAGAAGACGACGGTTGTTTTGGTCCCAAAAGAAAGTTACGTGTTAACGATGTGGTGGCAGAGGTATCATCAAAAATTGACAACAAAAGTAGTACTTCATCAAACTGTACTACTACTGAGTCAAGTTCCAACAAGAGTAGTACTAGTATTACAGGAGCAAAATCAGCTGAAATATCGAGTCAAGACGACATCTTTTATTCAGTAAAACCTATAGAAAAAGAATTGAAGTATGGGTTTATATCAATGATAGGGAGGAGAAGAGTAATGGAAGATGCTATAACTGTGGCATCACAAATTGCTAATAATGAGTTTGCTTTTTTTGCTGCTTATGATGGACATGGAGGTAATAGGGTTTCACATGCATGTCGTGGTCGTTTGCATTTTATTCTTGAGGAAGAAATATTAAATAATAATAATAATAATAATGGTAGCAGCAGTATATATTGGGAGAAGGTGATGACAAAATGTTTTTCGAAAATGGAAGATGAAGTTATGAGAGAAGAGAATGAGGTAGAGGTGAATGAGGAGGGTGGGTATGATGCCGTGGAAAGGACAACGTGGTCGGCGGCGGCGGCGGTTGTGGTGGTGGTGGGGAAAGAAGAGGTGGTGGTGGCTAATTGTGGTGATTGTAGGGTTGTACTTTGTAGCCGTGGTGTTGCTATACCTTTGTCAAATGAACATGAGGTTAGTATTTTTCTTAATTTCTTTTTTGTTTTATCACTAGGGGTATGTAGAACTCCGCTAACTTAGTTCATATTGTTCGTCTTAAATTCGAATAAGAATAAATAAATTACGATGAATCTTCACTCTCAAATGGAGTGACGACTCTAATTTAAAGTAAGAGTGTCGTCGCACCACTTTTATATATATATATATATAACAAACATGAGTTCTTAATTTGTGGCATGTCTTTTTTATCTAGTCTGATAGACCAGATGAGAAGAAAAGGGTAGAAGAAGCAGGGGATAAGATTCTAAATTGGAATGGGAGTCGCGTCCAAGGAGTTCTTGCTACTTCGAGATCCATGGGTACAATCCTTCTCCAATTTAAGATCATATTTTTCTTTATCTCTGCCCAAGAATTTGTCATTTCACTCTCTTAGTGACTAAACTCACCTGGAATGGCCGGAGCTAGGGTGGCAGAAGGAGATTCACCTAAATCTTTTTTGTCAAAAAATTATATTTTGTATATAAAATTAAAAGAAATTATATATATATATATATATATATATATATATATATATATATATATATATATATATATATTAAATCCTTTGGCTTCTTGATGTGTCAAATTTTCTGAATCCTCTAGGTGAAATTCCTATGTCTGCCCCTGAGCTCACGATTGATGGTGGAGACTACTTAGCACTTGTGCAATCAGAAGCGGATTCGGGGTTTAAACCAGATGGGTTTAACTTTTAAGATTTTTAAGTATTGAATCTATTATATTTTTTAAGTTATGCGTGCATATTTTTACAATTTTAATGAATTTTTTACTCTGCATCAAAAGTTATGGGTTCAATTGAACCCGCATCTAGAACATCTGCCCCTATGAGCGACCCGGCCCCTTTAAGATCGTAGCACCTCTTTTTTTCCTTTTTCCTCTTTTTCTTTTTATGCATCTACTCAACTTATATACACTTAACAATTTTATGAATGTTTATATATATATCCTTGTATCTCACATCGGTTTAGTTCCATTAAACAGGTGACCGTTATCTAAAACCATTTGTGATACCAGAACCAGAGGTGACAGTATACAAACGAAATGAATGGGATGAATTCCTAGTAATTGCGACAGATGGTTTATGGGATGTAGTATCTAACGATGTAACCTGCGAAGTGGTAACAAAATGTCTCGACGGACAAATTCGTCGCAGGATTCCGGAGAGAGATGGGGCGGCGGAAGCCGCCGCGCTTTTGGCGGAGCTGGCCATTGCCAAAGGAAGCAACGACAATATTAGTGTCATAGTAGTTGAGCTTTGATAAATCGAGTGACATTAATGTTTCGTGATTTCCCAAGTTTTATCTTGTTCAATATTTTCCCCCAGTGTGTTTTCTTAGGTGTCTAGTTTGAGAGGTTGAGTGACAAAAGTTCACCAAGTCTAATGTATAGTTAGAAGTGTTTTAGGTTTTTTTTTTTGGGGGGGGGGGGGGGGGGGGGGGGGGGGGGGGGAGGAGGGGGGGAGCATCATGAGACCAATCTTTGATGTATGTATTAGAATGCTTGTTGCAATAACATTTTTGTTACTTAACCTGAAAAGTTCATATCGATGAGATCTCTCGGACCCTGATTATAAATGTGTTGTTTGTTCCGGTAAAAGAGACGCTCTCGTCTTAATTGCTCTAGCGCATATGTTGAATAGTTGTTTTATGTATCTTTCAGGAGCATATGTTGATAGATATGATATGTTTTGTGATGAATAGAAAACTCTTCTTTTTATGTTGGTAACGTCACGACGATTCAATTAATCTGGCTAACAGAGGTTCCCTAATCCTTAATGCGTATGTACTAGAATGCTTGGGTTCGTCTCGTATTGTAATAACATTTTGATACTTAATAAGGCAAAAGTACCAATGTTCAACTATCTTGAATGTAAGAATACCAAAAAAAGCAGAGCGGAGCACTAAGCTCCCGCTATTCGCAAGGTCCAAAAAAGGACGGATCACAAGGGTCTATCGTACGTAGCGTTACCTTGCATTTCTGCTACAATTTGTTTTCACGGCTCGAAGTAGTGACTTCCTGATCATATGACAGCAACTTTAACCGTTACGCCAAGACCCCTTTTGAATGGAAGAATACAGAATGCAGAAAAATATAGATAAGCTTACAACATCAGAAACAAAAACAAGCAAAACTGATACCTTCAAGCTGCATTCAATTACAATGGAAATGAAGACTTTAGATATAATAATATAGAGAAGCAAAACTTTCTTTACTTCTCAACCCTCACACTCTTTTCTCTGTCATTTTTCTTTTCTCAATACTATGTATATAAATAAAGTGGAGGAGAAAGAGGATGAGCACTTGTTTAAACTTGTCTCTTCACTCCTTTCTTCCTCCAACTCTCCCTTATTAACCTAAATCTTCATTACCTAAACTCCTACTCAAACTGCAAACCAACCAGAAGTTGAAACTTACAGACAAACTTTGGAACGAAAGAAAATAAAAACAAAAAAAAAAGACCCCCTTGAATGCGCCGTGTAGTATAGCACTATAGCTGCACAATTCTTACATTAAAACCCGAGAAAAATGTGTTTGCATTTCCTTCTCCTTAACTTGTTGTATTTCGTTCAGTCGTTTAGACTAGAGTGTAGCTCGAAACTGAGACGATTGCAGGAGAAGCAGTGTGAATGTACACGAACTCGAGGCTTTTTCCAGCTGGTAAAGAATTTAGCCAAGCTGGGAAGATGAATGAGTCACCGTACTTTGTAAGACCCCAGAGAGGACCGTAGAGCTTGGATATCACAAGCTTCAAGTTCTTAACTGTCTTCGCGGATTTGTTAGTAACTATTGCTGAGTATCTGTAGTAAGTCTTCCCATTTAATGCCCATGAACTAGTTGCTCTTTGTTGAATAGCAACATGAGCATTAGCTGCAGATATATTTGTTTATTAGATTGCACTACTAACATTGGTATATATTAATTGACGGAAGAATAGCAAGTGAAAAATACCTGGAACTGGAATTACTCTTGGCCTTGGAGCTGGAGTTACTTTTCCCCGTGGCGCTGGCTTTGGAACTGGCTTTGGTGCAGGAACAACTATAAGACGCGTAGAAAAAGACTCTCAGAATAAAACTTTTATTTCACTACTACAACAACATCTCAATCCCAAACAAGTTGCATCAGGTTCGTAGCAAGCATAAAACTTGTCCGGCGATGTTAATTCACTAAAAGAAAATACCTGGGAGGAGCTGATTGTAACCACTATGACCAGCATGGAGTCTTGCCAACACGCCAATCAACGGAGCATTGTTGTAAGTGGCAGGCTCGGTTTGCTCATAGTTGTCCCGTTCATCAGCAAAGTTGTCATAGGCATCAGGTCCACCAACAATGGCACCAGTAAGGAGATTAGGATCGCTCGCCTTTCTGCTATACCAGGTGGCATATCCTCCACGGCAGGTAACAAAAGTTGGATTAACCTTAATAGAAACAATGGAAGAACCTCTGTGGTGTACTTGTCTTGGGTAATTGCTTCCATATCCCACCATGTAACTTGTCGCTCTCGGATTATCTCCAAGAATATAGTCCACCTAAAACATGCAGGAGTTAGTCAATGTAAATCCAATATTTTGAGGCTGCCAATTATGCATTTAACTTATATAGTATATACTATGATAACTGTTGTCGCAAGTAACATACCTTATTTTACAAGTAACTGATCTAATCTTTCAATATATGTATAAGTTAAACTCATTAATTATCTATTCAAATTAATATCTTTACCTGTGACTTGGCAAAAGAGAGGAGCTCATTTGGAGATACATAACCAGAAGAACACTTGAGGTATTTGCCGGCGGAGGTCAAATAGTCAGAATAAACAGAGGCAAGGAATGAAGCACTTGTAACAAATTGCATATTGTTCCATCTCTGCCTAAAGATGAGACCACCAGGAGTTTTCTGGGCATTTCGATTACCCTTTCCGAGGCACGAACACATGAAGTTCTCTGCTTTCTGTTGGTACCTCTCAAATACAGGTGCATTGTGACCAGCTTTCCCTGACATCAAGATCTGCCAACAGGTATACAAAATCAGTTATGCTATTAATTTTTATTGACTGTTTGGTACGTTATATTGATCCTGGTTTATCCTTTGATTCATGTTTATTTATGTTACTGTTGACTTGAAATTCTGAACTCTTTTAACATAATATTTTTACCTGAGAAACAAGAGTTTGGACACCAGCATACTTGACATCCCAGCCAAATTCAGTCATGGACCAACCAGTTCCACCAAGTGCATCTCCATTCCTTCCTAAGTAATTCATATAAAATTGATTGTTTGATGCCTTGTACAACCATGCTGCTGCCCATAATAATTCATCCTGTAACAACAAACATTCCCAAAATAATTATTAAATTTTACAATTCGAAAAGAAAACAATAAAGAGTTTGTTTGGACATAAAAAATTCACTTTTTTCGAAATCAGTATTTGTTTTTTGAAAATTTGAAGAACTCCAAAAAATGTTGTTTTTCAAGAAATTTAAAAAACAACTCAAAATTATATTCATATCCGAACACAACTCTAGTTTTCAAGTACCATTTTCACTTGAAATTTTTCATTTTTTTGGAATATTACAATTCTTATGTCCAAACGCCAACTAAAGTAATTTCATCGGTTATTGCTAGTTATTAAACTATTTTCAAGGTTATCATATCCCGCTTGCTAAAGCATTACATGTTATTGTAGACCATGTACAAACTTAAACACTTTAAGAATAAAGTTGTAGTGGTAGTTAATAAATATTGTTACCTAATAACAAAGTTTAGAATTTACAAATATTAACAAATAACTGAGTCTCAGTCCCAAATTAGTTGAGATCGACTATATATATCCTTAGTCGATACTCGTATTGGAGCCCGACTATATTCGGAGTCGCGCCGCGTAGGGCCCCATTTGGAGGAGCGCTGCCTACCAAGAATTTTTCCATACTAGGGATCGAACCCGAGACCTCTGATTAACCAACTTCATATAAACCCAACTTACGTCATCATAGTATATTGAATAAAATAAAAACGGACGGAAAAAAAAAAGAATGAGATGCTAGAATAACATACCGCGTATCCACTAACAGATCGATAATATTTTTGGGCCACAGTAATACTGCTATCATATTTGCCCCTATATTTGTCAGCAAATTCGAAGAGCTGAAAAAAACAGTAAAAATTTGTAAGTTGAGGAGGTAAAATGATGTAATACAATCAGAGTAACAAGGGCAAATTAGGAATTAAAATTTTATTTGTTGGGAAAGAAGTTGTGCTTCGTATGATAGTATGGTACAACTGCACCGACAGTCCTCCGCATCACGTGGCAAAAGCGATGTTTAAGGATCAAATGATGTGGACGGCTAAGATTTGGCGAGTACATAAGATCACACGGTTACTAAAACACTACCCGTGATTAACGGCAAATCTGTTCCATGTGGCCCCCACCATGATCCTTTATTTACGCCGAAAGATTTTGCTACCATTTACACCGGCAGCTAATGACCTAATGTTATTAATGCTCATTATTATTCAACCTCAAAAGAGCAAAATTTCATTATTTCACATTACTACAACCATGATAAATAAATAAAAACTAAGGTAGTGTAAATATTATGTGCTGATAAATATTTATTACGTTGTGTATTTAACTCGATCAACCTCATCCTCTAAAAATAATTAGAGTCAAACCTTTCTATAACAATCTGGTTTGTTTCGAATATTTTTGAATGTTACAGCAAGTATTGTTATATAGAACATATATTATAACATAACATAAAAATTAATTTCGAAATAACTTATTTTTATATTGAAATGTTGTTATATAGGAATGCGAGAGGCGTGATTATGTTTTATTGGCCAAAATTGGAGAAGGAAAAATCAATTACTAGCATGGGACTTGACCTAACATCACCCAATGCACATGTCCTTTACCTTTTAAAAAGGTAGGACAAGACCAACAATGTCGTTAGTGTACTAGTGAGGAATGGAATAAATTATTTACCTAAAAGTTTAGTACTTTTTAATTATATTATGAATAAATATTAAATAGTGATAGATTAATAGTGTGTTAATTTTTTTTATTTCTCATGTAGTGTTTGATATACGCTTTAAAAATAAATTAAATAAAGATTCGGACCAAGTATTATTAAATAAAATAATTTTATATTTAACGGTCGAATCCAAAATTTTGCATGGAATTTATTGTGGGGGATAGAGAAATTAATGAAAAGTAGAAATACGCCCCCACAACTAACCTACACCGACAAACAAGTAGCCCTGACAAAAAAGCTGAGCTAATCGTAACTACCTAATTACTCGGGACCCTTAACTAACATGCGCCCTTTTCCCAACACCTAACTAACATGCGCCACTCTCTCAGTCAACAGTCCACACACTGAAGACTGAGCCACTTTTTAGCTTTTAACTAAAAACAAAGAGATCATTAGTATAGTAAATCATATAATTAATGTAATTTAATTAACCTGATGGGCATGGTTAAGTAGCTCATTAGCATAACCAGGGTTGTAGCGGCGGAAGACGATGGAAGCGGCGGCCATGGCGGCGGCAGTTTCTCCGGCAAGGTCCGAACCCGGGTGGTTCGGGTCAATTCTGTAAGCAGCTCTTGATGTAGTCATATCTTCTGGTCTTTGCCAACAGTAATGGTCTGTGTTACCATCTCCTACCTAACAAAATCACAATCAGTTCGTTAATCACCAAATCCCAATTATTAAACTTAATTAGTTTCTTAAAACCCCAATTATTTACATAAAACAACATTCCATTTGGTCCAATTTATGTCTATTAAATTAGTTATTAGATACTTCTATTTCATTGATAACGACTTTAAGCACATGCCACTTAGTTATTAAATCAAAGAAAAATCAGGTCAATTGTATGTGTATGCTAAGCGGAAATACAACAACAAATTCAATATAATCCACAGAAGAGGTTTGAGGACGGTTGTGTGTACGCTAATTTTACTCTCACCTTAAAAATAAAGAGGTAATTTCCGAACTGAAAATAGTGACGGTAAATACTTACTCATACCCGATATTAGTATTAAATCAAGCAATGTAAACATAGTATCACATATAACTTAACCATGATCGAATAATAAACCTATACATATAAATATCATAACATTTATATGATCAGTGTAATCTCACAAGTGGATATGTGGAGTGTAGTATGTTTGCAGATTTTAGCCCTATGAAGATAAAAGAACGATTTCTAATAAACCATTTACTGTTTCTAGTAAATACTCGACTCACATATAAAAGTCATGTATGTGACATATTTGAGTATAACATAAGATACAACAATAATAACAACAACAACAACTCAGTAAAATCCTACCAAAAAAATGTATTTTTTACCAAGAGCAAGGGAAAATGTAAATTACCTCTCCATAAAGAACATAAGGTTCAGGGTGAGCTTTGAGGAGATAATCAGTACCCCATTTAACAGCATCCATAGCATGACCAAGTTCACCACTAGCAGCCATTTGCCTACCATATTCTAATATACTCCATGACATCATTGTAATAGTAAATGCCATTGGCAAACCAAATTTCACATTGTCTCCTGCATCATAGTACCCTCCCACCAAATCAATCTGCACACCAAATAAGTAGTTCAGTTCAATGCACTAAACTCTCGTTATGAGACGGTCAGGAAAGGGCCGGACTAAACTCCCGCTATGCGGTAGTCCGAAAAGGTCTATTGTACGAGGCCTTGCACTGCATTTCAGCAAGATGCTGATTTCACGGCTCGAACCCAATGACCTCTTTGTCACATGGAATGACGATAATAACAACAACCATCCAGTAGAATTTCACTAGTGGGGACTAAGATCGTAGAATGTACGCAGAACTTACCTCTACCCAAAGCGAGAGAGAGGCTGTTTCCGTGAGGCAAATTTACATAAATTAGACCAACAAAATGAAAAAGAAAATTACCCCACTAGCTTTTCCATCATTAAGACCAGAATTTGCTCTCCAATTAACTCTTTGATTATGAGGAAGATAACCAGATCTTTGAGCTTCATAAAACAGAAAGCTTTTACTCAGTGCTTCACCATAATTATGACCGGCAAATGCTAAAGGCAGAACCCCAATTACTAAAAACAAACAACCAACAAAACTCTTCATTGTTACGCGGCCGTCAAGTAATAAAGAGCGACCAATAAAACTTAACTATGTCTGTTTTGTTTTTGTGTACAAATGGTTATGTGTTATAAGTACATATAAAATCAACAATGGCAACAATGTTGGTGTGTTTATCAGTTAAAAACTTTCTGATAAACTCACCAAAAAGGAGAGAAAAAAAAGACACTTAAAGAAAAGAAGTAAAGAAGAGGGAAGTGTAGGGATTGAGAGGAAGAGGAAGAGCTTAAAAGCAGTATATATGGTGGAGGGAAGAGAAAGTGCCAAAAATTCAGAAAATGTTAAGAGATCAATTAATGCGCTTTGTGTTTATTTATTTTAATAATATTTTGGAAATTCAAAAAAAAATTAAAAAATAATAATTAGGGGAATGGAGAAAAAATGGTATGAAAGAAGGGTAGTGCCATGTGCTTTTGTTCGGCGCTTTTACAGTACAAAATTGAGCAGACAATTAGGGGGAGATTAAATTAGATTTAATTAATATTTACTATTAAAAGGATGTAATGTGAATTGAGAGTTACCAAAAGGAGAAAGAAGAAAAAAGTGTGTTGTATGAAGAGAAAGAGTCAAAAGAATTTCAGAAAATTGTCTGTATATAGTTTTTGTGTTTCACTTTCACACTGTTAATATAAGGAAGTAGTAGTAGAAAATATATTGGATATTGATAATGATATTTGATTTGAACTCACATTATTATTAGGTAACCCCAATTTCGAGTTTTTTTTTTTCATTTGGTGTAACAGTCTTGGCGTAACTAGTAAAGTTGTTGTTCTAATCACGGATTCGAGCCGTAGAAACAGTCTGTTGTAGAAATGCAGAATAAGTCTGCGTACGATAAACCCTTGTGGTCCGTCTTCTTCCCGGATCCCACGCATACCGAAAACTTAGTGCATCGAGCTGCCTTTTTGTCTGATATTCATATTTGAGTTTCAACTATACGTGTTAATCGGGCCGGCCTGACCCGCTAACAACCCGTTCAACCCGGATCAGCCCGGTCCAGCCCGTTACTGTAGCGATTAGGGCGGGTTGGGCGGGCTATTAACGTTAAGTTTTTTTTTATCGGGCGGGCTGGGACGGGCAGGACACAAAAAGTGTCAGCCCGTTCAGTTTCGGGGCGGGCTGGTCGCGAGCTGGGGTGAACGGTTTGGTGGCGGGCTGGAATTTTTCGGGTTCTATAGGGCCCGTACGGGTTCGGGCGGGTCGGGCTTAATATTATTTTTTTTAAATTAAGTTATATTTTTCTATAGCGTACAGTTTTTTTTTTTTTTAAAAAAAAAAAATCGGGTTAACGGGCTGAACCGGGCTGTAGCCCGTTAAGAACCTGTTAAAGGCTTAACGGGTTGTAGCGGGTTCGGGTACCCGTTAAAAAAAAAACTTAACGTTAATAGTCCGCCCCCGCCCAACCCGCCCTAGTCGCTACAGTAACGGGTTGAACCGGGTTGTTAGCGGGTCAGCCCGACCCGAGTAACACTTATAGTTTCAACTAATTAGAATTCGTGTCCCGTAAAACTCATTCTCAGTGAGAACAACTCGAGACCTTTGATAAAATATATTATTTTTTTTAATTTATCTCTACGCAAGCTTTGATTATCAAAATATCGAATATTATAATGACTGCCACTCTTTTATGGATTATTCTGCATGTTTGGTATTCGAATTAATGATTCGACTAATTGAATTCACTTCTACTATTTACGCTTTATGAGGTTGGTCAAAATACAAAATTTAAGTTGTCGGTCCGAAATTAATTGCATTCACTAGCCATAAAATATATTATCGGCAATTATTTATTAAAACAATTAAAGATATACACTATTTCACTATGAGATTTTAGTGCTCCTATGAAAGAGTTCATTTCCATAACCTTATTAGATGATAATTTTTATTCTTCTATACTTAGTCTTTCGAATTATAGCTTTTTTATTTATTTTATTCTTCATTTTTTTCCTCTAAATCATTTAACAATAACACAGAGGGTTTCCATTTGTCTAATTTGTACAGGCCGATGTTTTATATTTTAATACCACACAAGAGGGATAATTAAAGAGCACAAGAATTCTGTCACGATCCAATTTTCCGTCCGTCGGGTGTCGTAATGGCACCTAGTTATAGAGACTAGGTAAGCCTAACATTAATTAAAATAACAATAATAATTAAATAACATCTAACAAATTTTGAAATAGAAATCTCTATAAATTTTACAAATCCCAAAATCAGTAGTACAAGCCATAAACTCTAGAGAGTTTGCTAAAAACCCTCTAAATACAATTGTTCCAAAAAAAGGGTAAACAATGAAATACAAAAGTTAGAAGGTGACTCTAAAGCCTGCGAACGCCGCAGCAGGTTTACCTTGATTCTCCACAGCAACAATCCACACCGCTAGCTAACGATCAACTGACTTCAAAATACCAGAATCTGCACAAAAATGTGCAGTAGTATAGTATGAGTACACCGTAGCGATACCCAACAAGTATCAAGACTAACCTCAGTGGATTAGTGACGGGGAGTAGCCAAGACACCTATTGGACTAAATAACCTGGACAAGTATAAGTTTAGGCCTAACAGAAATATGATATCTCTATAAAGCTATGCATAAGTACAACGATAATATGGTACTTGCAATAAGAAATAGAAACAACAATTAGCTGCGAAACATTATAAATAACAACGCAGTAGAGTGAGTTGGGCACAGTCTAAACCCGGAGAACACAATTAAAAGAAGGACATGTATCAACTAGATGAAAATAACCGCTTTCACATCAGGTTTTATCCTATAACTACAACGAGACACCGAATCTCAAAATATTCATAATTCACGGGTTCCAATTTGTGAAACCTAGCACTTGGCATCCTGTGCCTTAGCTACAACCAATAATTGCAGGGGCAACTCACGTGCCAATAGAACCAAACGAGGGTGTGTATCAATACTCAATAATATCAAGATCCGTCCTCTTAACCGATAAGAGTGATTAAATACGTGTATACTTGTGCAAGTGTTCTAACATATTTCATGTCAGCTGATAAGTATAGAAAAAAAAATGGACAGCACGTAGAATATTTTCCCACAATTTTCCACAAGATAAAACTCACACATGTAAGTGCACCACTATACAAATATCAACAACAAGAATGCCCCTAGGTCATCACAAGTCATCACAAATCAATCCCTGGCATAGCGCACCTTGTCTGGTCATGTGTGCAAAATAAAATAAATGCCCGCCTTGTCTCGCCACACGTGCATAATAATATTGCCACCTTGTCATGCCATATGGGCAACCACATATATATAGTCTGCTTTGTCACGCCGCATGTGCAAATATCAATAGCAACAATAGCACGGCAGAAACCTCGTGCGACCCAATAACACTCGCACGACAGAAACCTTGGGCATCACAATAACAACAACTGCATAGCAGAAACCACGTGCATCACAATAACAACCGCACGACAAAACCTTGTGCATCACTACAACAAGTACAATAGCAACAATGATAATAATACAGGAGTGCGGCAATATAAATCAACTCAGAAATCCCATAACTCAAAGAAACGGAAGAACTAGTTCACAAGGAATATCCACAATAGCAAATGATATTCATAATAAGAACAACTCAAGAAGGAATGAAATAATATGTAACAACGGACCACAATGTACAGTTCAACAACAAGTGACCTAGCACGAGTCAAATAGTTCCAAATAAAGACAAGTCAACGAAGATATAGGATATCTAAACTTCTTTTAAGGTTGGGCAATTACGAAAGAGATACAACAAATTCAATTAAGGGTAAGTCGAAAATATAATGATAACCTCAATTAAGATGTACAATTACAGAATATATAATTATACCTTCAATGAAGGAGAAGCGATTAGGGAGAGTTAACATGGCAATATAAAAGGTAACAATTTTAGTTAAGTCAAATAAGAGTCAAATAGGCAATAGTGGATTATGAAGAAATTAAGTCCAATTAAAGCATGCTTAGGTGAAACTAGTAACTAGGAACTTAATCACAACAAAAACAACTTCATACTCAGTGAGTACAAGGACCTAAGAACCCTAATGGCCAACTTTCCACAAATAAGCCTGAGCACGTACTCGTCACTTCGCGTACCCGGACTTTACAAGATACAATTAGCATATAAAACTAAAATCCTAAGGGGTAGTTCCCCCACACGAAGTTAGGCAAGATATATACTTCAAGGCACACAGACTAATACTCCAAAATGAACTTCTCAGGTGAAATAAACTCCGTACGGCTCAAATCTAGCCAAAATAACTTCAAAGCATAAATAAAATTCATAAGAACCTATTCCGGATCATAAAGCCTCAATCTTTATCAAAAACTAAAAATCAACCAAAAAGTCAACTCCGGGGCTCGCACCTCGGAAACCGACAAAATTCACAAAACCCGAACACCCATTCCGATACGAATTCAACCATAGTAAAAATATCAAAGTCCGATACCAATTCGTCCCTCAAATTTTGTTTTTTTACATTTTTAAGTTTTCTTCAAAAAAATCTCATTTTCCTCATTCCAAAAACACTAATGAAATGATTAAAATAAAGATAAAATCATGGAATATAACAAATTCTAGGTGAAAAACATTTACTCGATCGATTTGCTAGAAAAATCCACAAAGAATCACTCAAACCGAGCTCTAGAACTCCAAAAATGGTGAAAATGGAAAACCCCCTGAATGGAGGACTTTTATATTCTGCCCAGGTAACAAGCATTGTGATCGTGGAATATCACTCGCGATCGTGAATAAGAAAATTAGGGCTGCCCAGTTTGTACTACACGAACGCTACAACACGCTCGCGAACGCGAAGAGAAGAAATTGATCACCCAGGTCTGAACTCTGCAAACACGTGAAGTAGTGCACAAACGCGAAGAATCGAATGACAGAACATCGCGAACTCGAGAAGAATATTGTGAACGCGAAGAATGGAGTGTTAGGCTTTCGTTATCGCGGAAGGAATTATGCGAACGCGAAAAACAAGTAATTCATCCTCCAAAATTACAATATGCGAACGCGGAGGAAGTGACGCGAACACGATTAAGGAAACTAGATGTCAGAAAATAACAAACCAAAAATAGAAGGAAATGGCTAGTAGCCCATTCGAAACTCACCATATCAATAAAAACATCATCGGAACTACGAATGGCACCATGAATCGAACGTAGGAACTTTCAAATCTTCAAACTTTCCAAACTCGCCCCGAAACCTATAAAACCAACCTGAAATGACGTCAAATTTTACAGGCAAGTCTCAAATGACATATAAGAGTTGTTCCAACTAACAGAATCACATTCCGACCCCGATATCACCAAAGTCAACTCTTGGTCAAACTTCTCCACCTTCCAAAGTTCAATTTTTCAAACTTCCGCCGAAATACTTCAAATTCTCCTACGGACCTCCAAATCTAAATCCGGACGCACGCACGCCCAAGTCCAAAATCACCATATGAAGTTGTTGAAATTATCCAAAATCCATTCCGGAGGCGTTTACACCAAAGTCCAATTCTGGTCAACTTTTACCGCTTAAGCTTCCAAAACTATAAAAAAAATTCGATTTGATTCCGACTCATCGGTAACTAAACTTGACTACGCTCGCAAGTCAATACAGATAATACGAAGTTGTTCATGACCTTATGCTGCTGAACGAGACTTAAATTCTCAAAACGACTGGCTGGATCATTACAGATTTTTACGTGAAAAATACTCGGCTCAAAAGGTGAAAAAACCACGATATACTACTTAAGTGTTTTCTCTAAACACTTCACTACAACTCTGAGCCAACAACAAAGTTTACAAACCCTTGCTAACCTAAGGATTAACTCTAACCCTTATAGCAACCGACCATAGGTTGTTGCGACTGCTTCAAATTAACTCTAAATTGAACAATTCGAGTTTACCACATCTTGCAGACCTAAGGATTAACTCTAACCCTTGTAGCAACATGGCACAGGTTGTTGCGAATACTTCAAGTTAACTCTAAATTTAATGATACAACTTAGGCTCCTAGTACAATTTGATTATAAAAAAGTTGAAAGGTACAACTCAAAACGCTTACTACATTTTGAACTAGAAATAAAAGACACATAAAATTCTTTATGGAACTGATTCTTCAATCTGGTTCATGTAACTTCAGGATCGCATTCTTAAATCTCATAGGAATTGCTCGCAAAATGCCTGCTATTTTGCTCGCAATTCGTGCTTAACTTCAGTATGTGTGTATCACCTGTAAAAGAGAACAAAACTAATATTTATAGTGTTAGTAGAATAAGGAGTAACTAGAAATCTAATGCTTTACTCTTTCTTGTTGGAAGAGTTATAGTCAACTTCAACTTTAAACTCTTCCCTTATCTTGGATAGAGTTCTCTTTAACCTTTTCGTTCAGAGAACTCTTCCACCAAAAATTATCTTGGATATGCAACTTTTTCGTTCAGAGATTATGAGAAACAACAACGTATACTTATTCTTTTCATGTGCATATCTTTTGTTTGATTTTATCCATTACCTGTATACATTGTGTATGGACTTGATTCATACGTGTTACTTTATCGATCATCAAAACTAAAACCGTGAGGTCATTAAGGGCTTGGTTAATTAGCCTGCAAAGGCACAAGTGTCGTAGTATAAGTTAATTTTGAATGTGGACAAAACCCAAAAGATTGAAAAAATCATTGTATTTGTACGTGGAAAAGTTTGGCATTGCTAATGGTCATAAGAAATCTACTCGGACAGTGTGCAAGTATTTACACGTTTCATTTAAGAAGTTGAGAAATTAATACCATTTCAGTCAAAGGTAAAGTCCACTCGCCACAATTTGTTCGTAATATTTTTGGTTTCACTCGACATTCATTATTCACTTTAGTATTCTGATTAATTTTGATTCATATCGCATAAAATTTAATAAAGAAAGAATCTTGCCTTACCAACTCGAGATCTCTTGGTTAAGAATAAAAAATAATTATTCAAAGCATGCGCATAGAATGACCTAATGTTTTAAGTAAGTGCTATTTAGAGTATCATGCACTACTGTATTATCGTTTCAAATAGGTAAATATTTAATATAGAAATAAATACTTCTATCGTATAGTATCTCATCTGAGTTACAATCAATAGATGTGCTTATATACTTCTGAAATCAAATACTTCCTCCGATCCAAAATAAGTGACTTTTTAGCCTTTTTCTTGTGGTTCAAAATAAGTGATTTTTTCAGATTTCAAGAATTAATTAATTATTTTTTTCCTACATTGCCCTTGGAGTAATAGTGTTGGAGTACGTGTTAGGAGTATTTATGTGGAATAGTAAAGGTTAATATTGTCAATTTCATTGATAATTAATGCTAAAATATGAATTTCTTAATCTGCGTGAAAACAGATAAAAAATCAATTATTAGAGTATTAATTAGTGCATTTGCGTTTTACTTTTGTCTTTAATATTGTTGGTAAATCCTCACTTTGATTTTTCGAATTCCTACAGTTTTCTCAACCAAATCAAGGAAATGTTAGCTGGTGTTTCATATGATTCAGTAATATTGATGATAAAATACATTTCAAACGTGTTCATATAATCAAACTTTCTTTTATCGAGGGATGTTGCAATGTGAATAAACAAATATATTGTTCATTTCTTTTTATTTTTCCTTGCCTAATACAGTTATCTTCGAATAGTTGAGTGATCATTGATTATTAACCAGAGTGCACATATATAAGACGTAATTAGACAAAGTAAAGGGATTGCTTGATAAATTTTTTACTCATATGTATCTCGATATGTTGCTGATAGGGGTGTACAAACTGAATAGGAAAGTCACATCAAACCGAAATGTCAAATCAAATCGATTAAAAAATATCGATCAGGTTTATTGTGGTATTGAATTAAAAAACTCGAACTAAACCGCTATATAAATATATAATTTTTATATATACTTTTAAGGCTTTTTATAAAATTTCCTTCAAAAAATATCCAAAAAAAGTTGTGATTCTCTTATGGGATGTAATATTCAGTTAAATATGAAGTGCTCTATTTTTATTAACTTTAAATAATGATTGTATGCTCACTTTCTTATTAAGTGGCAATGAAATGCGTCAATCTCTTAGTTCTTCCATATTCATATGTCAAGATCTATTAAATTCTTATTTTTTTCCTCAAATTTGAAGTGATATTTCGATAATTTGAAATTAAAAACAGAATATATCATTAATTATATAGGTATCCTATTGATTTTTATGTTTAATTATTAAATTCAGTTATTCTTGAAGTTGTACATCAATTAAAAATTATTGTCGGACGACTAAAAAAACAACTATCATATGTTACTAAAAAAATTCTCCCATAAGATCTTAATAGATCATATGTTTGTCAATTTTTTAAATTTTTACGAAACATATATTTACTTTATCAAAATTTTAATAAAGTAAGATTGAAAATAATATTTATATAACAAAAAAATCCGAAAAATTGAACCAATTCAAACCGATATAGTTGATTTTGATAAAAATTGGACCAACTCAGTCCATGTACATTCTTACCTGTTGAAAAACTAAAACCCCTTTTCGAATAAATGATTGGTAAATAAAAAAAATAAAAAAATCCTATTCGTTATGAAAATAAATGCATTATTATAAATTTTAATGTCTCAAGACTTACGTCTCGCCTCATTCCGTCTTTTAAATTATTGGTTAGTTGATTTAAAACCGAACAACCCGACAAACAACACTACCCGTCATTAAAATTTCTACCTGATATTGTCCTTCCAGCATTTTCACATTACCACCGACAGCCTCAATTCAATTCAAATTTAACCCTCTTACGGTTAGTTAAAGAGTAAAAAAACTGCATGGCATTTTCGTTATTTATTCAACAAATCTGCCCACTTTCACACATCATCAAAAGAGCGAATAAAAAAGGATGAAAAGAAAAAGCAAATAAATAAATTGAGGACCTCAATCTGTGTCATCTACTTTAACCGTAATCAACGGCAAGTGTAAATAAAAGAGAAAAATCCTATTATTTTCTCATTTTATTTTTCACTTTATAAAAAGTAAACCTTTTTATTTGATTAGTCATGAAAAACCACTAAATATGCGGTCAGATAAATAAGATCTCTTCATTTTTAATTAAATATAAATTATTTTTTGGTAGTGATTTATTTTTCTTCTAACACATCCGAGGTCGCAACTTAAATATCAAACACAAGACGAGAAATTAAAAAAAGATTATTAATGAAAAAAAAAAAAAAAAAAAAAAGGAGAACCAATTGGGGACCCATACTAGTGTCTTTTATTTCAACCGCAATTAACGGCCAGTGTGGATAGAGGAAGAAAATCATATTGTTCTCTTTTATTTTGCACTTTATAAAAGTGATTCTTTTATTTTTTATTTTTAAAATAAACAAGAAATAAAAAGCACGTCACACATAAGTCAAAAGGCAAGGCTCCGCGATTACCGACAGACGCCGGTTTTGTGACGGTCACGGCAAGCTTAAGCCTTCTTTTTATAGTTAATTAACGTGTAATCATATTTTTATTTGTTCTAATTATCGTGTCAACCCTTGAAATTAATCCTTAATTGTACTGTAAATTCATTTTTTATGGGTTGTTTACTAGAGTCAAATTCGTTATCTTTGACTGTAAAAGTTTTAATGTACTTTTAAATGTAGAATTAATTTTTTCTTTTTGGGAATGATTAAAGTTCGGTGTAGTCGAGGTTTAAGTGTGGATAACTAAAAAGCATTCCACAATTAGCAATATGTTCTCTATCCGTCACATATTAATCGTCGTGATTACTAAAAATAATTGTCTTAAATTATTTATTATTTTAAAAGTTCACGATAAAATTGATTATTTTTTTTCCTTTTTTACTCTTAGTAATAATTGTTCTTGAAGATGAAAAATAAACATAAATAGAATAAATATTCAATGAAGAGAGATTGTATCTTATGACATAAATAAGAATAAATTAGTCCAATTTCTTTCCTAATTAATAATTTTTAAGGGGCGTGTAAAAGAAAAACACGACACATAATATAATACAGAGGGAGTATTAAGTTGCAATAATTAAGTTTTCAACATAATTTATAGCTATTCTAATATTTTGTTGGTCAATTGCATGAATAGTAATAATCAGCATAACTTTTAAATTGTATTTACCATAATTTACTCAAAGATTTTGATTACAAAATTGTTTTTCTCTAACTTTAACCATTCAGTATCTGAAATTAAAAGATTCTTTATTCTTACAATTCGACTCGTTTCTAGTGCCTAACACAAGGGCGAAGCTAGTGGCGGGCCTAGGGGTTCGACGAATTTAGTAGTTTTTGGTTCAATAATATATTTGTATTAAAAAATTTATTAAATACATAGAATATTAAATTCAGAATCCAATTAGTAGAAATGCGCGTGGGGTAGCCACTATTTAAGGTGGTATTTATTTTTTATCCAGCAATTTTAATGTTGAGCAAAAATAATCACTACTCTATTAAAATTAATATGAGAAAATATTTTTACCCTTTTTCCTATTGCTTTTCCTCCCAAACCTAATACATACTTACGTTGTAATTGACGCAGCCTAAAGCGTCCCCATTATGTCAAAACAGTTTGGGAGAAATAAGCTCTAAAATTATTATTTTAATTTTCTAGTAACTACTATTTTTTTGTTGTATCATCAACAACGACAACTAATATAAATAATATGACACAAACAAAGGCTCTAAACTTGGAGAAAAGAGCAAAACGTGAATTTTAATGTTCTTGCAGATTTGATGAACAATTTTTTTTTCCAATCAAAGCCACAGTGATTTCGTTAATAGTATACGAGTAAATAAAGATTAACGGTTCAAACAATCAAGACTCTTGATACCAAGTTCAAAAATTAAGGACATGCAGTCCTTAACTTACAATAGTTACAAGATCAAAAGTTAAGGACAATAGGTCCTTAACTTTGACTTACACGTTCAAAAGTTAAGGACGCTTGGTCCTAAAGTTTGAGTTCCAAGTTCAAATATTAAGGACATGCAGTCCTTAACTTACAATAGTTACAAGATCAAAAGTTAAGGACAATAGGTCCTTAACTTTGACTTACAAGTTCAAAAGTTAAGGACGCTTGGTCCTGAAGTTTGAGTTCCAAGTTCAAAAGTTAAGGACATGCAGTCCTTAACTTACAGTTACAAGATCAAAAGTTAAGGACAATAGGTCCTTAACTTTGACTTACAAGTTCAAAAGTTAAGGACGCTAGGTCCTGAAGTTTGAGTTCCAAGTTCAAAAGTTAAGGACATGAGCATAATGGTATTTTCGTCCGGGCAGTTAAAGTTTATTAAAGCAGTGGCTAAAGACTAAAGACATTTTAAACTGTGGCTTTAAAATAAATACATATGTTATTAGTGACTAACCGTGCACTTCTCCCACCCAATTACCAATACTTAAAATTTTAAATTTTAAATTCATAGCCCATAAAGTTAAAATTCTATCTCCATATCTAGGCCTAAACATATACTACTATATAGAGAGGTAATTTTGCTAGTATAATAGTACCATTTGTCTCAAATAATACAAGTTTATTTTCCCTTTCGATATACTCTTGTGATGCCCATTACTTTTATGTCCCTCTATTTTTTTATTTTTTTATTCTTTTTATTTTGGTGTGGGGTCAGAGGCAGAGTTAGGATTTGAATCTTATAGGTTCGAGATTATAATCCTTTTAAGTTATTGGGTTTTAAATTAAAATATTTTTGTAGATATTCATAAATTTCTTAATACAAATACATGATTTGAATAAAAACTAATGAGCCCGGTCAAACCCGCACCTGCACTGTGGCTCCGCCCCTGTGTGTAGTTGTACCAAATTCTTGAATCTTGAGCATATACAGTTGTAATATGCATTCAAATTGGCTTACAAATTAGTACATGTAAAGTTCAAAATTCAAATGACTTTTGCAATTAATGTTAGAGGGAAAAGCAGCGTAAACTTAGCGATTTGCCCAATTTAATATGCAAATTAAGTATTTAATTAATTAAGAAACAGTGGTGTTTAACAACTTAAAAACACAGTTTCTAAGTGGTATGTTGCTTAATCATGCAATTAATCCAGATATTATGCAACTATCATTTGACCTAGTCTTGAACTTTGGAAATTTTCAGTTCCCAAAACATTAGTTTTTTCATTTTATTCAGTCAATGTATTTTTAATTAAAAATACATTATTTTATAATTGAACACCCACAAATCTACAACTTCAAAATGGCATGTCTTCTGGGAAGCTTCTGAATTTTTTAATTAACTACTTTTTTCGTGCATTAATGTTGTCTTCTAAACCAAGTAATTGTTTAATAATTTATTTATGTCAATGGAATTTCAACTATAAAATGCTTAGTTGTTCAAAGTTCAAACAAGCAATTGCGTGGAAACTTGTTAATCCAAGATCCACTTCCACCGTGTCCGCACGGGCATATTTTTAAGCGAATTCAAAATTTAAATTTTAAGGGTTTGAGTGTGACATTTACCGAATGTCATACGTACACAATGGCGATGTTGTTGTTGCTAGTATAGCGCGCTCCCACTAATAATTCTTAAGTTTGGAAATTATGTCGGGTCAATTTTACGAGCTTCCAAAATCGAATAAAGTCAATTATTACGATTATTATAGTTCATTCGATTGGCAAGTCTAATTGATTCATAGCGTCATTATGTTCTTGCATTATAGAAATAAAATTTTCTACGTAAAAGTTATGGCCAAAAAAAAAAGTCAATATAATGCGTAATTATTTTTTTCTCTCCTCAATTATATGAGTATATCATGGTGCACGAGGACAGTCTATCAATTATATTAAAGAAACTTCCTAATAAATTCCTACATAAATTCCAATATCGAAGGAAATTCAGAGAATAGCCATGTGAAGTATGTGAAGGCAACACCAAATAGCGAAACAAAATTGTCTTGGGATGCATTAGGAATGCAGATAACAGATAGGCAATCACATGAGATATTTTTCATGAATTAATCCTTGAAACTATCGTTAATAGTATACAATGAGAAAATACATCTCCAGCAGCCTCCTCAGTCAGAGCTCATCGTACAGGGCTTGTCTAATACAGTTATACCCTGTGTGAATTATTGCACAATAAGCAGATTACCCAGTGTACACCGAAGGATAGCGGATGCACGATAGTTCTTATCCGGACTTTGTATATATATTAAGGATCCACTAAATATCTATAAATATTCGATTGATGAACCTCAAGGGCGAAGCGAGAGACCGAGGCGCGGGTTCGGCCGAGTCCTGTAATTTTGGTCCAAACTCTATATTTGTCTTAAGAAATTTATTTAATATGTTCAAATTATTAATTTTAAATCCAATAACTTAAAAAGGCTAAAACCTTGAATCCAAAAACTTCAGCTCCTGACTCCGCCTTTGGTAAACCTAGTTACTATTATAATATTTACTTGAAGTTTCTATCGAAACTGATAAAATTTAAATTCTGAATCCGTTTACGACGGTACACTTGTAGTATATTAGCATTTATATGTTTTGTAAAGTGACAGCTGAGGCTCTGAAGGAATGCTAACATGTGCACGATGATTAATGTTGTCATACCAAATTTATTTAATATAGTTAGGTTATTCTTTTTTCTTTTTTTCTATTAGAAGAGCCGACATTTATATTCTAACTCCAAATCAGATTCTAATCCTTTGATCTTAACTTAAGCTAATCAAGATAATGAAAGTGAAAACTGAGATAAATCACTTTAGAAATCAAGATTCTTTACTTCTCTTTAGTTTATAGTATTAAGTTTGATGGCACTTAAAAGTTAAAACTAAGCAAATAGAGTGACATGTCAAATCATTCAAAAATGTCTTTTCACTAATCGAATTTTAGTCTTAATTAAAAACCAATTCTTTTGCTTAAACTTCATTTGATTTTAGAGGTTTTGATAAGCATTATCATTAGAGATATTAATTGAAGTTATTAAGGTGTAAATAACTCCTATCGAGATTATAAAGCATAAAATAGATTATTTTTTTTGGTTTCTCACCCGGTGTCCGGTACTCATATTGGGGTCCGATTAAATTCGAATTCGCGCCGGAAAGTCCTACATTGGGGGTAAAGCTCTCCCTAACAAAGGCGATTCCATCACACAGACTCGAACCAAAAATCTCTAATTAAGGATGAAGGACTACTTACCACTCCACCACAATCCTTGTTGATAAGCATAAAATAGATCATCATTGAAGTTCTGGTAGAAAGACGAAGTTTTCATTCATTAACAAGCATAACTACATGAGGATGATTCCCCAAAGGGGTTGCCAGTATTCTAGCTATATACCATAGTCAGTAACAGATTCAGAATTATAAAATCATGGGTACTTGCTGCTAAAAATTTCGAAAGAAGAGAAAAAATAAATTTAGTTATGGGTGCCCAGACGATAATTATCTAAATATTTTATAACTGCTTATACAAATTACTAAATTTGGTCTAAGGTAATGGGTGCTTGAGCACTGATCACGCTCAACTGTGTCTAAGAAAAGACTAAGCGGGCGTTGCAAATATAATCCGGGGTATTATGCCCAGAGTCGAATCCCACATGGACTTAACGCATCAAAAGAAGCTTGTAAAGTACTAAATTCTTATTAGTCAACCTCCTCAAACTTTATGAATAACAAATGGTGTTGTGATTACTACTACAGCTAACTGAATCTATAAAACTAAGAGTAACTGACAAGCAGTTGTAAACATTTGGGATAAAAGTCTAAGGTAATGGTTTCCCCTGTTGGTTCTTTCCCTAGTTGTATGTTCCTATAGCTTTGATTTGGTTGTCTCTATCAATCATGAACTCTCCAGTTATCGTAAATCTTTCTCAAGCATTTATGACAATTTACTAGACGCACTCTCTCGAGCTACGCTAGCTATATTTGCGTTACGGTTCACTTTAGATTGCACCCGAGGTATATTATCTCTAACCCAACCTCTAAACCCTCGGTTATGACTCTCGTCTATACTCCGGGAGTGGTGTTGTTCAACAACTACCTAAATATGCACTCTTTCTCAAGCAGATACATAATAAATAGGAACAGCTAGTTGAGGGCCCTTCAACTAACTACAATCAAAACGTAGTTGAACAAATAGAGATTAATACCCAATTCACAACTATATTAACATGCCAACAAATTCATCTCCAACGGGTTCCACCAAAACCTTAGATTAAAGTATTTAGCTACTCATAATAATAACAAAAACTACAAAAGAATTCATAGTCAATGGTAAAAGAACAAAAGAGGAGAATAAAGATTGATGCCCAATTTTCCTCATTCCCTCTTTCCCTTGCTTTTGATGTTTTCCACTTTAAAAAATGATTCTCTCTTTCTCTTGGGCGAATTCCTTAAGTTTATATAGGGTTTGGGGCCTAAAATCCCGTGTTTTGAACTTTAGTCCTTGAAGTTTACGCGTCCTGCCGCGGTCGCACCGCGGTTACGCCAGGACCGCGGCCGAACAAGTTCTCTGAATCTGAGGTTGCTTCCTATCGCGGTTGCACCGCGGACGCGCCCGGACTGCGGCATGCCTGCTTCAGCTCTGCTTTTGCTTATTATTTGGTGCACTTTGTGGGTATTATTTGATTGGCCTCCTTTTTCCTGTAATTGACTCCAAAAATGTTCCAACGTCCTTTTCTTGTGATATATCACCTGCAATGCATGAAAAGCACTAATCAGAGAATTTTGTTATCAATATTTACATTAAAAACGATACAAAATGTGGTTTCTTATGATCCTAATTATAGTAAAATTCACCTATTATCAAGCACCCACAAGTGTTTATGCGGATCCGCCACTGATTATAGCAATAAACTATTTTTTTAAAGATTTTGAATTGGATACTCGTATTTTATCGCTTTCCATGTGCACGGGGTCCATCGGAAACTATTTATCTACCTTGTGAAGGTAGAAAAGTTGCGTACATACTATTCTCTACATATTCATTTGTGGAATTACATTGAATTTGTTATTGTTGTTGTACTCGCATTCTTTCGCATGATATAACGATCCCAACTCACACTTATAACTAAGTCCTCGATGAAACTTTTTAACGCACCCCGAAATCTCGCAATTAATCACTCTCCCCGTTCCACAATAAGTGACCAATTTGTTTTTTCATTTTGGTCCAAAATAAGTGTCCATTTATATAATCAAGAAAAAATTCAATTTGTTTTTACAAAATAACCTTATATAAATATCCCTAAAAAGTTTTATTACTCATCACATTAAATATTTAATTAAGAATAATTTAATTATACAAAATTTTTTTTTTAATGAATATGTTAAAAGCAAATTGATCACTTATTGTGAAACGAAGGAAAATTACATATTTTGGATTCAATTAGGGTAAATGGCTTCTAGTAGTTGCGAGAAGCTCAACTACACAAAAGATGGGAATAAATGCCAAAGGGCCAAGACTTTAATATGATTGCATATGAGCGGTTGTTTGTACTTTGTACTACTTACTTCGTTACACCCTTTTCGTTGCTGTCAATGGCCGAGGTTGATCTTCACTTAGATATTGTTGTCCCATCGATGGAACCACACAATATCACCGGCATAATCTTGGTAAGCAACGCTTCCCCGAACATATGCTGACGGAAGGTAGCGAGTTGAGTATTTTGTAAAATATTTTAAAGTGTGTGTAAACTGACTCAAATATCACAGTTATCACAAAACGTGAGATAGAGGTCCATTGTGATCCACAACTATGGAAAAATCAACTATTTTCAGTAACCACCTCGAGCGAATTGGACTAAACAATAATGTCGAATCATGTTGTCCTTTGTCTTAAAATAATTCACATGCAACCACTAGTTTTTCCAAAATAAGGAGAGATCTAATGCTTACTGCTCACAAAAATATACACCTATAGCATAGTCCAATCGTTCACCTATCTTTTTGATCTCCTTTCCTTTTATTCATGAGATTTTTAGCTTTTACCCAGCAAAAAATAGAGTAATTTGGGTACACACCTATTATTTTCACGAGAAAGTCCACTAAATGTTGTGATAATTCAGAAAAGCAACTTTAACTTATTCGCACGTGATTGATTATTGTAATATTTACTGTCTATTTTTTCACAAAAAGTAATAGACATAATTATATGTTATTTTATGGCATAAAATTCTGAATTCGCTCCTCATATAGAAAAATATGGATGTCGAAGATTAAGATAATGAGTTAGATAGTCTAGATTATTCATACCGGTAATATTTAGTACGTACTCTTGCATTTGATTGTAGTAGGCTCATTTAAATACCAGTAGGTTAGGTCGCCCCCCTCCCCCCACCCCCCTTCCTCTTTCTTACTATCTTGTTGTATATGCTATTTTTATATAGTTTTTTAATATTGTCCCATCGTATTTCTTGTATTATTATGATATTTATATTTGTCTTGAGTCGAGAATCAATTGAAAATAATAGTTTTACCTCCGTAAAAGTACGAGGAATGCAATGAGAAATCAAAGCTATGGTTCAATTATAAAGTAGAGATATTCGAGTTCAGTGTCACGCGTAATTACAATCTCATAACAAACTTAGGAACTTTAGGGACCATTAGTCCCACACGTGCTAACCGCATGCATAGAATTCACGGGACCCAATGTAGATTTTTGTGGGATTTTTGCATAAGAAAGCAATTGAAAATCATTGATTCTATCCCTCCATTAATACCTCCAAATTTTTCATGGTCCCAATTTGCATCACTTCGTTTGTTTAACAGTAAGAACTAATCATTTAATTAGGGTCGACGTAGAAGCGGAACCATAATTTTAAAAGGATGGGTGCACTATTGTGAAGAGCTGAATATAAAATTTATATTTGACGGGTTTTACTTTAATCTTTTATTATGAACCAATTACACTTTTGAAATTATAGATTCAAAATAATATTCCTTTTGAAATTTGAGTAATTTTTACACACACACACATATATATATATATACTCCATACCCAAAACAAGACTGTTCGAAATAGAATTTGAACTGCCAATTTTATTTGTAGAGGTGCACCCAATTATAATTATACCTTAGGAGTCTTTGAGCATGGGTGCACACACATATATTTAAGTAATTTTGAATAAACATAACATTGTTATACATGAGTTAGGAAATGAGTGGGTTCACGTGAACCCATATCTCTCGGCCTGGATACGCCTCTAGGTCGAGCTACGTACTTAGTTAAAATTGTTGGGATATACTATTAACCATGCGATTTGGGCATAGTATTTTATTTTTGTTCTTTGTGGAGTAATTGTTTATTTCAATTTTTAAATTCAATAAAGTACTATTTTAAATATACTTTTGTTATATGTGTGTCCTTTTAGTTATGAAGTAGACAATTTAGTGTATGGAATCTTAGCTCATGCACATTAGATTAAATTGTTGGTTCTCATAATTAATAAACAACGTTCACGATCAAAGATATTATTAGACAAAATATCTTGATGATCGTAGCACAAGATTATAATATAATTAGTCTTGATTATGAGAGTGGTTTTACTCCGACTTCATGTACTGGTATATTTAGTGTATATTGAACGGATCAAGTACTGATTTAATTTAATTGACTGGTATTTGAAATCTTAACATGGGGAGTTAAAATAAGTGTTAGTGAATTTTCGAAATTCATACTGAAGAGTTCAATTGCAGTTTTTTAGTGGTATAAACTGCACTTAATTATAGTAAGAATTAATTCATGTTAATTTCGAATTAATACTATAATTAGTAGCCTCTTATTATTTATGTGGTCCCTGCTATACCTAGTAAAAGCCTGAACTTGACTTGGGTAAAACGTGACTTGGGAGAAAAGTCATCAACTACACGTTTGTGGAAAATAATTTCGGCTAGAAAATCACTCTACTTAAGGAAGACTAATTTCACCTAATTACTCACTTTTTAGAATTGTATTGTTCTTGCCCACTCAAAGCAAATACGTCCAAGGTTTTACTAGGCATATAGCAGAAGACTGCAACCATGGATTCTTGTTGTGTGGAAGATTTGTGCAACGATTTCAAGAGTTTAGTACTTCTAATCTAGTAATTGTAACATTGTCTAGTTTACATGAATTTGATGACGGGATTGTATGCTTGTTTATTTAATTTATTCAATTCAATAAAGTACTATTTTAAATAGATCAATTGTTACATGTGTGTCCTTTTAGTTATGAATTAGACAGTTTAGTGTATGGAGTCTTAGCTCGTGCACAATAGATTAAATTGTCGGTTCTCAAAATTAATAAACAATGTTCACGATCAAAGATATTATTGGACAAAATATCTTGATGATTGTAGCACAATATTATAGTATAATTTGTCTTGATTATGGGAGTGATTTTACTCCGACTTCTTGTACAGGTATACTTAGTGTATATTGAATGGACCAAGTAGTGAAGAGATATTTTTGTACTGAATATATATATAAAAAATATTTTCTCTAATTCATTAAATGAGCGTATACTCCTAATCTTGATATAATTATTATGATCAATGTAATTTATTTATTGTTTTGATTTGTCAAAAGGTACGACTTTATTCAGAGTTAGTATATGCCTAATAGATTGGACAATAACGAATAACATTTGTGTAATAATAATTAGTTGATATAATCCATGACCCGGTTTTGAGTTTGATGATACCCCTTTATGTAAGCTTATAAGTTTTCATGTGAAAACCCGGCTGGTGGCTTTTGTATCCATCACATGAAATGGTTTAAGCGAAATTATAAAGGATTTAATTAGTTGGTTAAATTAAATTTTCAGTGATTTAATATAATTAACTGGTATTTGAAATCTTAACATAGGGAAGTGTTACTGAATTTTTGAAATTCATATTGAGGAGTTCAATTGCAGTTTTTAGTGGAATAAACTACAATTAATTATAGTAAGAATTAATTCATGCTAATTTCGAATTAATACTATAATTAGTAGTCTCTTATTATTTATGTGGTCCCTGCTATACCTAGTAAAAGCCTGGACTTGACTTGGGTAAAAAGTGACTTGGGAGAAAAGTCATCCGGTAGAGTTAGAGTAGGATTCTACTTGTGCAAGTACAATCCTACACGTTTCTGGAAGATAATTTCGGCAACAAAATCACTCTACTTAAGGAAGACTAATTTCAACTAATTACTCACTGTTTGGAGTTGTATTGTTCTTTCCCACTCAAAGCAAATCTGTCCAAGGATTTACTAGGCATATAACAGAAGACTGCAACCATGGATTCTTGATGTGTGGAAGATTTGTGCAACAATGTCAAGAGGTTAGTACTTCTAATCTAGTAATTGTAGCATTGTCTAGTTTACATGTATTTGATGCCTGGATTGTATGCTTGCTTCCGCTGCGCATGTTCTAACAATTGGTATCAGAGCGCCGTCTTACTTCTAATCTAATAATGTAGCATTGTTTAATTTATATATATTTGATGCCTAGATTGTATTCTTGTTTCCGCTGCATGTTCTAACAAATATTGAATGCGTTTCATCGAAAAATTATAAAGCACAAGAAGTAGAAAAAATAAATAAAATTTGAAGATTTTTTTTGTTATACAAACACGATAACAAGAGTGACAAATGCAGTGTATCAATTAGGGGTTAAATCGAACGCAATAATATACATGTGATTTAGATTTTGAACTCGTAATTTTATCTGTACGATGAATTCAATGCTAAAAATATAAGGTTGAATTTCAAATCGTATTCCCTCCAAATGAACAGTATCATGATAAGTGATAACCTTTTCTTTGAAAATTTGATCCTTGTATACTTACCAAAATTAACGTAATTATCTGCACTAATCAAGCAATAAATCACAAGAAAAAGCAAAGAAAACTAGTTTGAGTTGACTTCATCTAAGTAATAGATATAAAATTCTCTCATTCAACTCTCAACGTTGTATGGTAAAGTCAAAACATTTAGTCTGACCAATCCCCGTAACAATGTGGATTTTGCAATTACAACATTAATAAAGAAGGAAAATGTTGTATTATCACAAAAACTGTATGAAACTGTTATAATTAATTGGAGGCAATCATTTTTTATTGGTTATTTCTTAAAATATTTTTAAAAATTTAATTATTTTATATTTCAAACTAAAACTTGGATGTGTTAGAATTTGTAATGAACAAATGACTTTAAGCAAAAAAAACTCGGGCATTTGGATTCTTTTTTCATTACATAATTGAATACTTATTTTGAATCAAAATAAAAAATAAAACTGATCACTTATCGTGAAGCGGAGGGAGTTAAACTCAAGTTGAACGCAAGTGTTGTTGGGATTTTAAGTAATTAATGATATAGTAATGCTTAAAATGGGTGAATGGGAAATGGAGGGGAAAATAAAATATTTGAGTAATATTTGAGTTTCCCTCCTTAATTGTCCCACATAGGAAGAGGAAAAGACTTTTGATGGGTATATAAGAAATTGCTCTTCTTCTAGCTAATAAAGAGTTGAGAAGAAAGCAAGCCTCGCGCCGTCGTCGTCCGCTCGGCTCGGCCTCGGCCTCGGCTTCGGCTTCGGATTTGGATTTGGTCAATCGATCGAGAGATTATTTTTTGGACCAAATTTATTTGTTAATAGTAAATATTAACAGAAATGTTATTAAATATTTGTTTTAATAACAAAAATATTAATATTAAAATAAATATTAATATTAAATCCATTTCAGTTATTATCCAGAGAAAATTAACTACCCTTCAATTTTCCCTCTTTATTATTGAGTAAATAGCCAATTATGTCATG